>PVKE010024129.1:0-24191 GCA_004027555.1 Craseonycteris thonglongyai | reverse complement strand
ATTTTATCTTCAGTGCATATTTATTTTTATTTTACTTTTGACAGATAGAGAGAGAGACAGAGACAGAGACAGCTAGAGAACCGAACTGTGGGAACTCCCCAGTTCAGCATGTGGGTCCGCCTGGGCCGGAGCCGGGATTCGATCCTCGGTCCTCGGGGCCTCAAAGCAAGCGCTCAACCCGCTGAGCCGTCCCGGCTTTTCCCTGTACAAATGTTTAATGCATGCCTAGTATATAAGACATGTACTAGACACCAAGGTTGGTGTGGGGGGAACAATAAGAAATGAATAAGAAAGATAAAAATGAAAAATATATGATTTATTTCCTCTGCTGCTCATTATATAATAGAAAATACAAATAACTATCAAGGCAGTATTATATCGCTACCATCAGAAGAATATAGTATTTTTCTCTGTGGGTATGGGACTAAATATGAAAACACTTCCTAAGGCGACACCGCTCTGACAGATCTTAAGGGATGGAAAGATATCACTGAATATAAATAGAGAGAACAAGATGAATAAAAACAGGAGGTGAAAGAGGGCATAATTTCATCCTATTAAAGCATGGGGTGTATGTGGAAGAATAACTGGGAATTTTGTACATTAATTGACAGTCAATAAAGACGGTTCCTCTGCAATATTCATAACATATTCTGCATCTTGGTAAATATTCTTCACCCTCTGTAGCCTTGGTGGGAAATATTGACTATCACCACTACTATTCCTCATCCTTTATTTGCTTCTTGCCATTGTAAAATGGGATAAGAACGGTACCTAATTCATAGGGGTTTGATGACAATTAAATGAGTTAATAAATATACTTATAACTGTTCCTGGAACATATTAAGTAGTGTGAAAGTATTATTTCTTGTTGGTGTTGTTATTTTAATCAAGGTCAATCCAAATGTTCTATATTGTTTCATTGAAGTTTTTCCTAGTCTCTCTGACTTAGTACTCTGATCTTTTATTTCACTGTACTCCTGGTCAGTGTTACCTGGTTAATATTTAATTATTCTCTATTTTCATATTTTCAGTTTGTGTCTTCATTAGATCATAAGTTTCTTTAGGCAGGAACACAAAGTATTGTAAGTTTACTTGATCTGTCCATGGAACAAATATGACTGAGGGCAGCTTAGTAGACATTCATAAAACATTAGCTTATCTATATAGTCCATATCTTAGAAGTGAATAAGTGACTATTATGAAATGTAAGCCTGCACCTTCATTAGTGAAAAGTAAAAATTATCAATAGACTTAGAAGATATCTGAGAAGAACTGCTCAAATAAACAAAATTTTACTGTTTCCAGGTCATTTGATAGTATCAGGGAATATTTATTGGACATCCACTGTTACGCATCTATTTATCCACAATGAATTATTTAATTAAAATTTCACAAAACTTATGAGATTTTATAGACAAGTGAGGCTCACACTGTCATTAACAATGACAGAGCTAGAGTTCAAATCCATGTTTACCAAACTCCAAGTGTGTGCTCTTTCTTTGGTAACATCTTCCATTAATATAAGTAAGATAAATTGGAAAAGTAATTTCTTGTTTGGAGTGAATAGGTATATTACATAGGAAGAACAATTATGGAAGTGCAAATAAAGTAAGACTAAAAGTCAAATGTAAATTTTCAGATATCCAAGGAAATCTACCAAGAACTATCAAATGTCAAAGCTGACTTAAAAGGTTGCTCTTCTGCAAATTATTTGTAAGCTCAATATACATAAATATAGGGAAGCTGGGATGGTTCAGAGGGTTAAGCACTCACTTTGCAGCCCCTGGGGACTGAGGATCGAGTTTCAGCCCTGGCCCATGCAGACCCATATGATGAACTGGGGTATGCCTCCCATACAGAGGTCCCCAGTTTGGTTCTTGCTCCCTGGTTTGGCCCCTGGCTAGTGGAGGGGGGGGCTTGCCTCCCATGCAGGAGGCCCCCAGCCCTGTTCCCGCCCTGCTCAGCCCCCACACACCCATGTGGAACAAAACCATGTCCAAAAAATGATGACGTACAACTATGGAGACTGCTCTGGGCCTTCCTCCTACTCTCTGTCTTTCTGTCTCTGTCAAAATAATAAAATACATCTTTAAAAAGACAAATATTGCAAATTTTCAATGGGCAAACAAATGTTTCCCTTTTAGGTGGTATGGAAATTCTTGAACAAAAATGTATTGAATGAACGAAGTTCATAATAACAATAAAGTATTATACTTTGATTTTTTTATTTTGTGCTTTTAAGGACCAGCCTAAATTCCTTCTTGGCTCAATGAATAGGCCATTTCCTTGTTAACCTGGAGTAGAATTAATACATCACTAAATGGAGCCTGCCTTCACAAGTCCTTTAGCCAGCTCTGACTATAAACTTAGTTGATAGAGTATTACCTAAAAATCTGTTCCTCTCATTCATTTTCCACAAATATTTATGCAGCATCTGAAATGTGCCAGGCACTCTTCTAGAACCTAGGGATATATCAGTGTGTGTGTGTGGGAGGGAGGGGGGGTTGGGGGGGGTGAGGGTCTCCTAACCTTGCAGAAAAAAATAAAAAGGTTCATGGAGGGGTGATGGTAAGAATAGTTGCAATTTTAAATAGGCTGATCAGGATGGACCTCATGGAAAAAACGGCATTTAAGCAAAGACTTTTAGAAGTGAAGAGGGTATTAGCTCTGAGGGTATCTACGAAAAAACATTCCAGGCAGAGGCAACAGTCAGTGCAAAGGCTCTTAGGCAAAGTATTCCTGACAAGTTCAAGGAACAATAAGAAGTCCAGTATACCTGAACAGAAATGAGAGTAGTGATAGATGAGCTCAGAGATAAGGGCTTATTAGCTTTTACTTGGAGGGAGATGGGGAGCCTTTGAGGGTTTTGATTGCAGTTAAAAATAAGTAGCATAGAGCCATGTGGTGACTTGTTAAAGGATAATTTGAAAGCAGGAGGCTAGCAAAGGAAAAAAACCAAGTTTGACTACAACCCAAATCATTGATGGTAAAGTTTTTTTTTTCCCCTTAGGCATCAAGTATTGCATATTTATTTAAACCTTTTCTAGTTAATGACAGATATCACAGAGTAAATTTTAATGTAGAGAAATCATTCTCTAATCACCTAAGCTTAGAATAATGCCTTAATGTCTCATCAATGTTTTACTATTAAAATAAAAACATTAATAGCCATTAAAATGTGTTTGTCAGTTTATCCAGTTATTATAAATCAACTAGATTAGTTAATATTTTGATTAGTTACCTTCATAGGTAGAGTGGTTGGACTTTTTGGACGATCTGAAGTTTTGGTATAGTTGAAGGTCACAGATCTCCTGCAGAGAGTACTTTAGCTGTCTCAGCTACACAGCTCCTAGCAATGGCAGTGTGCAAGCGGGGAGAGTGAATAGGTACAACCACGGGAGGAGAAGGAGGCTGGCTATAGACCAGATGGGGAGTAGATGCTCCCCAGTACTTGATGAGTACAGTGAGCTTCTTCCCTACCTGGACCAGCAATGATACTCCAAAAAGAGAAGCTGATGAATAGTTAGTTTGCTGCAATGCTCACCCAAGGTATTCGTTTCCCAAGGCTACCATAACAAAATGTAACAAACTAGGTGTTTTAAACAAGATAAATTTATTTTCTCAGAGTTCTGGAGGCTAGAAGTTTAAGGCCAAGGTGTCAGCAGGTTTGGTTTCTTCTGATGCCTCTCTCCTTCAGTTACAGACAGCTGACTCTTGCTGTGTCCTCACATGCTCACCTCTTGGTCTGTGTTCTAATCACTTCTTGTAAGGACACCAGTCATAAAGGATTAGGGCCCATCCATTTGGTTTCACAACTTAAGTTTTCTATCTCCAAACAGTCACTTTCTGAGATCCTAAGAGTTAGAATTTCAACATAGAACTTGGGGGTGGGGTGGGGGAGCCACAATCCAGCTCATAACACCTAACATCAGTATCTGATTGTTGAAGAAAGTCTTGGGAGTAATTAATTGATTAATTACTTAATTAATCAATTAACCACTAGGCTCAGCAGGAGACCCAAAACATGTTTTTATTTGTATTTTTATTTTGTTGTTATTTATTGCAGATTTTCATATTAAAACAAAAACAAAAACATCAAAGAAGTCATCCTGGAAAAAGCACAATTTTGTTGCACTTTCTTATACTTATTATAATAGTCTTGTTAATTGGTCTCTAAAGGACTTAGCCAGACTTGGGTCAACTATGACTACAGGGTAAGGGAGCAGCTTAGCCAGCTGCGTTGGTGGGTATTTCAAGCATGGCTCAGGATTTAGCATGGAAATTGAGTGCAAATCGGAAAACTATGGTGGAACCCCTGTTATGGGGTCCAGAAGAATAAAAGAGAATCAAAAGAAAAGGCTACCACTGTGGACTGGAAATGCCATGCTCTCACTACGGATCCATCAGATACAAGACTTTCCATACCAGGTGCAGTTCAGATTCCTTTAGGGTCCTCAGAGAGTAAATTCTAAATAAAATGGTGGGAAAACATGGGTTTTAAAGTGAAAAAGTTCCAAATCAAAACACAAAATATATATCATATGGGTTGCGAATCTATGAGAATGTTGTCAAACTTCCTGAGAATGAGAATGTCTCAATTTCAACTACTAATAATATCTCTGCAATGCTAGTTCCTTTTCTTTGCTAAAAAACAAAAGAAAAACAAAAACAAAAAAGAAAAAAAAGTAAAGCTGAGTAAGATCAAAGGAGATAATTACTGACAATTATAAATTTAATCCAGTGAAAAGTACAAATCTAAATAGATCCAGAGGGGAAAGCCGGGACGGCTCAGCGGGTTGAGCGCTCGCTTTGAGGCCATGAGGACCGAGGATCGAATCCCGGCTCCGGCCCAGGCGGGACCCACATGCTGAGCTGGGGAGTTCCCACAGTTCGGTTCTCTAGCTGTCTCTGTCTCTGTCTCTCTCTCTATCTGTCAAAAGTAAAATAAAAATAAATATGCACTGAAGATAAAATAATTACTCTCTATAAATATAAAAAGATACAAAAAAAAAAATAATAAAATAAATAAATAAATAAATAAATAGATCCAGAGCAACATGGAATATATTTTCAGCCACCAAGACCCTGAAAGTCACATGTAATAAAATCTACAGCTTCTTGGCTTTGCATTAATGTGTTACAAAAATACTACAAAATAATAAAAGTATCTCCTTTTTCTATTTAATAGCAAAACCTCCATGCACACCAAACATTAGATTCTTCTCTAGCAAGCTTAAATTAAACATCGTCTATTGCCACATAGAAGTATAATGTTGACATTTCTGGTTGCCAGGAGTGTTGTAGTATTGGATATGTATACAATAGCATTCTGTTAGCTCAGATTTCTTAATTCACTAATCCAGAGAAATAAAAACACCTGTATTTAAGGACTTATGTTTAAGGATTATTTATTTATTTATTTATTTATTTATTTATTTATTTATTTATTGGCAGTATCTTTCAGAGTGAAAAAAATAAATAAAAGCCTTGAAACAAAGGAGATGCCCAGCAGTAGCAGACTGGCTAAATAGATAGTGCTGCACACACAATGGAATACCATGAACTCATTAAAATAAGTAAATTGTAGCTATTTCAGTTGACTTGAGAGAATTTCCACCATGCATTGTCAAGTGAAGAAAGCAAAATGCATAAAATTATGTATATACAGCAATGTTCATAGCATTATCATTCACAATAGCCAAAAACTGGAAGCATTTAAAATTTGAAATGTATTAATTATAATGTGTATTTAATTTTTAATTTTATTACATAATTATGAATAATTTATAACTTAAAAGCATATGCATATACCTTTACTTTTTCAAGTTTTTACTTATTTTAAATGTTTTATAAAATTTATTCAATTTGGATTTTAAATATAATTGTGCTTTGAAGACAATTACATTTTTAATATTTTGATCATTACCATCAATAGGACACAGATTACGCAAAAATCTTGATGACAACCTAATGATTTTGCTGAAATAAAGAAAAAAAAATACAGAATAAACATAATTTATGAATCATAATTGACTTTATTAGTCACAAAACACCACTTTCCAATTAACACAACACTAGACAATAATTAAAGTTCATCTTCTTGGATATTTTGCCAATTTAGTGTTTTATAAACACTATAGCATTACACGTATCTTTTAAATTTGTTATTATGTGGATGCATTTGTCAAGGTAGGCAATATTTTATTCAACGGCTTGGTAACCTGATTTCTGATCTTTAAACCTTCTAAAATACGTACTATCATTTTTTCTTTTGACCCAGACTATTCAATCCTTCTGGACTACCTGGAAAGCACTTTGAATAAATAACCTTTGAGAATCCTAAGGTTAGGGCACCTACAGAAAGGCACAAGCTACTGGCTCAAGACATCTCGATGCCTAGTATAGTGAAGAGTAGCGAAAGCCAATACACTGTTTCTAGTCAATACACATATCCTGAACTTCACTCATCTCACTAAGGAAAAATTGTTTCCACTTCCATTATCCTAGTAACAAAACTTCCGGTATTGATTTTTTAAAAAGTAAGATAAAGCCTTCACAGAGTAGGCCTTTGATTAATCTTTCAAATGCTAACTAACACTCCTAAAGAAAGCATTGCTAATTAGAGTATTTCAACTGTTAACTAACTGCCCCTACTGGTATACATTACAATAAACTGTCACACTGCATGTCACTGTTTAGATAGTAGCATTTGAAAGTAAACCATAGCAAAAGTAACAATCACCATATATAAGGGCTTTATAAATAAAGAATTAGAAGTTCTTTCATATGTTCTTGCAAATCTTTGATTCAAACAATGACAGACTTTTTTCCTGAAAGGTCAGAAGTCATTCAATCCTACGCTAAGATGCCTCTATTTGCTCTCTGCTGTATTGAACTGCACTATGAGCACACAGACTAGAAAGGACATCTCCCTTTTCAGCTGGTCCCTGGATGCTCCTTATAGTACTTGGCTGAAGTTTAAAAAGGTCAGAAGTGTTCCAGTCAATGTCATCTGTCACTATAAACCTCTTATATCACTGCACACACCTGACAGAGACTGCCTCCTCAGCGAAGCCTATTTCTCCAGTTTAATTGTGTATTTAATTAAGGTGGGTAGATTTCTGTACTCAAGCTATATACCCAGTTCATTTATTCTTTGAGGAGGCTCAGGGCTTCACCATCAAAGTATTTAAATAAAATAATCACTTAACCTCACTCTATAGAAATATGAAGTTCAAACACCATCTATCTTGGCCACCAATTCCATTTGGAGCAAGACCAGTCCCAAGGGAATAGAAACTGGAACCCTAACATGATTCAATTTAGTGGAAATAATGGAAAGCTTATATCACAGGAGAAGCCGCTAATCTACTACATTTGGCTAAGGCTTCCAGGCCTTTTCAGTTCTCTAGCCTTGAGATTTCTTTCTTACCAACATCTCTCTGTATAGGTCTGGGCCTTCACCAAGATCTTGATTTGTGGGGGGGCATACATAGATTTCTTCTATTTATCAGCTGACTTTTGGGGTGCCTGTGAAAGTGTACTTCTGCCCTGCTTCCAGAAATGCTAAGAGCTGCATTAACGTTTTAGATCCCTCATGTGTACTAACCGCTATACAAGTTACCTGACTTAGCTTGATGACGAGTCCCTGCTTCCTGTATAATATCAATAACTGAAAGAGGCTAGAGCTAGGGTGACCGATCATCCTGGCTTGCCTGGGTTGAGAACTTTCAGTACTAAAACAGCAAAGTCCTGTGCAAACCTGGACTACTTTCTCACCCTCGGCTGGTGACTGGTCAGATTCTAGCAAATCTGGCATACAATAGAAGTTTATCTTATCGGTAAGCAGTTCCGGTGCAAGTCTGGTACAAGTAGTACTAACATATTTCCTAACTTAAAAGCTCCTCCAGCCAGTGCCTTTTGCAACCAAGTGGTAGCCTTAGAAAAAAGAAATTTCTTTGACTTTCTTGAAAACTTTAAGAAATTAACTTACAGTCTTCTAGCTCTCTACTTATTCAAAAGCCTATTCTCGGGTCTTTGAGCATTTTGTCAATGTCACCAAAGAGTCATTTGTTTCAAATACAAATGACCTCAAGTCTGAAACTCTATGACATTCTATTAATGTCTGACATTTTCAGGATTCTCACATTTGCTCCACTAATAGCTCTTCAATCATATGCCTCTCAGTTACTTAAGTTCCCCTTGTCTTCATTTTCTTCTCTTAAAAACTAAAAATTTAATATGGACTGAGATTTAATAAATTGTAAGGTGTTTCCTTACTAGATAGAGGACATTTTATCTAAAGCATTTCAAAACTAAAATTATTGGTTCAACAAATACTCATTGAGCAGTTCCTAGATTATTAGCATGTGTTTACTGCTAGGGGTACAAGAGTGAATGATACAAATACAATCTATCAGGCTAATGCAGGATTCTGAGAAGTAAATGAGCACTAGCAGTGTGGTAAATACCACAAAGGTCAAATTCCACATGCTATGGAGGAAAAAATAATCCATATTTGAAGCTCGTAGAAGACTAAATGGATGCTTGACACTTGGGATCACATTTTCATTGATTTATAAAACAAGTATTTGTTGAGAGTCTAACGTGTACTAGGCACTGTAATCTAGCCATTGTAGATGAGAATGAATGTACATATGACATAGTCTTTATGTTGGAGTTTCATAGTCTAATATAAAAAAAATACATGCAAATGAATAATTACAATATGATGTAATACGGGTGTAATAAATGTCTCCAGTGAAAAAAAATACATGCAAATGAATAATTACAATATGATGTAATACGGGTGTAATAAATGTCTCCAGTGAAGATTTCACACACAAAAAAAAGGCAACAGTGTGAAATTGTATGATACTTGACCTTAAAGGTTAAGGAGGAACTCACAGGATAATGGGGAAGAAGAAAGGCTCTACAGGCAGACAACCTTTTCAGATTTGTGTTTTAGAAAGATACCTATAAAGGTTGTGAGTATGGACTAGAGGAAGAAGCAATTGATCTGAACTTCTAAACCATTCTGTGAAGTGAATATAGCAGGTATTTTCACTCACATTTTATACAGAAGTATCTAGGACTTTAGAGATGTCAAGTGATTTGTCTAAGGTTTCCTAGATCATCCCCAAACTAAACAAAATAATACTTCTTTCAGACAGGAATATAGGTGAAAATTTCAATATAGTTCAGTCATATTATCCTTGAAAATAATCTTTAAAAGTTCTGTTTCTACTGCTGATTTCAACTAGTTTTGTATAATTGATTAGATGGACTTTGTAGTCTGGAACAGATGCTTTGAAGAAGCATCAAAGTCCTCCACAATATGCTTTTCAATATCCTAGGCTAGGGGTCTCCAAACTACGGCCCGGGCCGAGGCCCTCTCATCCAGCCCGTGGAGACCTTTTTATCTGAATAAAATAATATTAAATAAATAATTAAAAACAACATCTATGTTTTGATTCTTTTTTATTTGGACCTTGAGTGTGTAGTTGGCCCCCAAACTGCTGTTTGATAGTTAATGCAGCCCACGGGCTGAAAAGTTTGGAGATCCCTGTCCTAGGCAAAAGCCTGGATCACTCAGGTTTTCTAGTGTTATTCTAAATTTTCTAAATCTTATATTCCAGGCTACAAATAAGCTATGGGAATATTCCAACAGTTTTTGTCTTTGGAGTGAGCAGGAGGCCATTCAAAGAAAGTGACATTTGTGTCCTCTAATATTGTAAACATTTCAAAATTGTTTACACTGGCTCAAATTTGTTTATTCTGAAATTTGTGGGATATTGAGGGGAGGGGAAGGGGCAAATAATTGTGTATGAAAAGCCTGGTTTTCTTTTACTGCTTTGTTTTATAAATAAGTACAAATGAACCAATACTGATTTTCTCTTCTCCCCAAATGCCTCTAGTCAATAAAGTTTTCAAAAAGTTTATTAATTACAATAAGTGTTAAGAATTAAGTTCATACAAAAAGAAAATACAATAGTTTAAATTATTCCTGAAGTGTCTGAATTTTGTTAATAGATGAAGGGTAACAAGTCTATAAATGTTTGCAAGGGAAGATCACTTTACTAACTTCTCTATAATAGTTGTTCTCAAAGTATGGTCCCAGGACCAGTAGTATTTGTATTACCTGGGAACTTGTTAGAAATACAAATTCTTAGCCTGAACCCAGACCTCCGGAGTGGGATAGGGGGAGAAGCAGCAATTTGTTTTTTCATATTTTTTTTAAGCCCTCCAGGTGATTCTGGTGTAGGCTACAGTTTGAAGCACACTGGTGTAAAGAGGGGGGGGGGGGAAGGGGAGTATGTTTCAGACTACAAAAGATATGGTTTTGGTTCCAACCCCAGCCACGTGATTTTTTTAAAGCAGAGACTAGGGTCATGCTCCTTAGAATCAGAATTCATTTTTATTTATTTTTTTATTTTTTATTGTTTTGAGAGAGAGAGAGAGAGAGACAGAAACAGAGACAGAGACAGAGACAGAGAGAGAACTGAACTGGGGGAACTCCCAAGTTCAGCACATGGGTCCGCATGGACCAGGGCCAGGATTCGATCCTCGGTCCCCAGAGCTGCAAAGTGAGCGCTTAACTCACTGAGCCATCCAGGCTTCCCAGCCATGTGATTTTTAGACACCTCATCTATTTCCTAGTGCCAACACCAGATACCTGCTTAGTAACTTAGCCCTTTAGGTGGCCTTATGAGTATTATAAATACTACCTGACAAGTAGTTTTTGTTCATTTGTTATATTGGTAGTTTCCCTACCATCAAGTGATTTGGATGTGTGCTTCATTTTGAGAATTACTGGTCTATAAGATGCAATACACTGGAAGCACACCAGCTACATAATCTATGGGGCCTAGTGCAAAATGAAAATGCAGAATCCCTTGTTCAAGAATTAAGAATTTCAAGATGGTGACAGCAGAGCATTAACCCAGGTAAGTGCAGGCCTATGACTGTACAGGTTAAATGTCCAAACGTGAATTTTTACTTGTATCTACCCACACTTCTTTTTTCAGATGTAAATAATACAAAGTCATGAAAGTAGGCCACATTCTCCCTCAGATACTATCAATGTTACCTCTTGAGTATTGTTCTTCATAGGCGGACCATGCTCATTAGCATCCCCATCTCTGCTCTCTGTTATCTTCTTTTCAATTATCCAAATGTATTTGTTCTCCAGACCCAACTTAAGGTTCCCCTCCTCCATGAAGCCTTCCCTTACTACTTTAACTCACTTAACTCATCTTTCTAAAATTTTCAGGTACTTGTTTTATACCATGAAGTTAGCTCTTATTTTTTAAAGAGTTATGGTTGCTGATCATTGTGTTCATGTAGTTTCTTGAGTTAGAATATAAGAATCTTAAGCATCAATATAGTGCCATCATCATGCAATGGAAAGAGCACAGGCTCATTTGCTAATGGTGATGTAGGTAAATTAATGCATTTTGAGCCTCAGAATCTTTATTGGAAAAATGAGATAATAACACTGACTTCATTGGGTTATTGTGAGTATTAAATGATATAATAATATATGTAAAACTCTAGGGATATTAAGGGCTCATCAAATATTAGTTTTTGTATCAGCTCTACTGAATCATATATTTTATTTTGCTTCAGCAAACAGACCAGTACTAAACACAAGTTATTACTCAATAATATTTGCTCTTTGGAAACTATATTTCATTTTTTATGTATTATTTCACATGTATCCAAGAAGTAAGACCATCTTATGTTAAAGTTGTATAGTGTTATCTCTGACTGATTATTTATATTTTCAAAGCATTTTCACACCTATAATGTTAGTAATATTACCTTACAGGGGGAAAAAATTAAAAAAGATACATTCCCAATGAGGAAATGGGGAAGACCAGCACTGTCAGATTAAAGCAGTGATCCTCAACCTTCTTGGCACCAGGGATCAATTTCTTAGAAGACAATTTTTCCATGTACCAGGGTTTCGGGATGATTCAAAGCCAGATGCAGCTTAATGGTCACTTACTACTTACTTACAGGGTTTTGATATGAGTCTGCAACAAATTGATTATGGTCTCTGTGCAGTCAAACCTCCTTGCTAATGTTAATCTGTATTTACAGGTGCTCCCCAGCACTAGCATCACCGCCTCAGCCCCACCTCAGATCTTTAGGCATTAGATTCTCATAAGGGGAGTGCAACCTAGATTTCTCACATGCACAGTTCATGAAAGGGTTCCAGCTCCAATGAGAATCTAATGCTGCTGCTGATCTAACAGGATGAGGAGCTCAGGTGGTAATGTGATCGATGGAAAGCCGCTGTAAAAACAGATGAAGTTCTGCTGGCTAACCTGCTGTAAAACTCCTGCTGAGCAGCTGGATTCCTAACAGGCTACAGACCAGTATCAGTTCATGGCCTTCAGTTTGGGGAACCCCTGGATTAAGGGATTGCTCTAAATTATATGGTACCAGTGCACTTTAGTATCCACTAAGTTCTCAGGGCTAGGTCTAAATTCAAATATGCTGACTATTTGTCAAATATTTTTTCCCACTATAACCGAAATTTTTTGGCAAACAACAGAATATTTCTTTTAATGCTGAGCATATAGTGAAGATCGTCGAAGTAAAAACATGTAAGGTGCCTATTAGAAATCCTGGTTCACTGTAGTGCATACTTAGTAGAGTGAGTTATTTACATTTCTCTTTTTGATAAATGTATTTTAAAGGACACATTTTCTAATTAAATTTAAGGACAACGTTCAGAATGTTTAAGGTAATTTCAGTTTGGGGCCTAGCACATTACACTTGAAAGCAGTCCCATCCCTTGCTCCGACGATATGCCTTCCTGCTCTTTAGCACAAACCACACATTGCCTACCACATTTATGACTCGGGTCTGTGAACATGTCCTGTAGCCTCTCAGCCACAACTCAAGAACCCAAACACAGTATCCTAAACACAAGGTCTGCGACAGTGAGGGCTTTTGTATAAAAGGCGAATGAGAAGGCAACGCCCCCTTCTGCTCCCACCCCCTCCACGTCCGCAGCACCCAATCGCTTGTTTTCTGACTTGGGTAGGCGCCCGGGATTGGTCAGGAACGAGACCGGCGCGGGATCAGCGTTCACAGGCGAGCGCGGAGACTTGTCCATCACGTGTGGCCTCTCTGCCTCTCCGCCTCGCTGCGCGCCTGGCGGGGGGGGGGGGCGGAGCCGGGGATCTGCTGCGCCTGCGTTGTGGCCGTTCTCGGGGAGCAGCTGCCGCCGCCGCCGCATCAACTACCAACGCATTCGGGTGTAGAATTTGGAATCCCTTTGCCGCGTTAACAATGAAGCAGAGTTCGAACGTACCAGCTTTCCTCAGCAAGCTGTGGACGCTTGTGGAGGAAACCCACACCAACGAGTTCATCACCTGGAGCCAGGTACGGGTCAGGGAACGGCGGCCTCCGAACCCCTAGACTAACTGCCTCCTCTCGCTTTCTCCCGCAGGGTTGTCTCTAGCGGCCTGTGGCTAGACGCCTTGTGCGAGGGCCGTGGATTGGCTGGGCGGTACGGGCCTCGGCATTCGGCCTCGCAGGGCACCCCTTGCATTGTTCGCGCGGGGAGCTGCGAGGAGCCACGGGGGTCCCGGCCGGCGCCGCTCGCCCAGGCCGCGGTGGGGGAGGGGCGGCCCGCGCGGACTGCAGCAGCCCTTGAGGCCCCGTAACGGTCCGGCCCTTTCGGCGTTGGAAACCCACCCAGCGGAGCGAGAGCGGCCAACGAGCCGAAGGCGAGGGGGCTACGTTACTGCACACTCATCCTCCGTCCTCTTGTCCGATTCGCGGGTTAGGAATCGGAAGACACCGACAGCCCTGGGCCGAGATCTTCAACGCGGGGTTTAACTGAGTAAATCTACCTCAGCCACCCTATTCTCACTAAACATGTACACACACATACACAAACACACACACCCCTGTGCATCTGGGATCTTTATGAGGCAAGCAATCAGGGAAGTAGGCAAATGTTCAAACGCAGGTTACTGCTTATCCATAGATTTAAAAATATGTAGAAAATGGTACATTATTCTTTGAAGATTCTGAGGCATTTGTATAAATGGATTTATATGGTTATTTTAGTAAAAGTGTTAATAGACAGGTGTTTGGTAACTTAGGGAGGAGCTAAAATTAACCACTAAATTTCACTAAACTATTGCCTGCATTATTTATTATTATTGCCTTGGTAATAATAATATTACTAGTTTGGTCCCAACTGCCACTAAATGGGGATAAGCTTAGGCTCCTTGTCTTGTCTGGCCTAAGTTTAATTGCCTGTAAGATGAATGGAATGGATTGCCTAGGTGTAACAAGGCCCCTTCTACTTCCAAATATTAAGAGTCTAAGCAGAATGATTATTACATAAAACTGCATTTGCGTTAGAATACACTCTCAGGCTTTGGAGTCATTTTGTGAAGGGGAGTGATTTCTCTTTTGTAGATGATTATCTCTTTGGGATATTTTCTTGTTTAGAGATCTGGAGAAGAAAGAATAAGTGAATACTACCTGCACAGTGCCTGGCACCTGTTAAATCCTAAGTAAATGTTATCTCCTCTCCCTTTTTTTTCTGTTCCTTTCCTATTATAAGAACTCTGTTTTATTTTTTTAATTTTGTCTTAATAGGGAGCACTACTGTATATTATCTGAGGTTTTGACTACTGTAACACCATATCCTATCTTACATTACTGTCATTAGTTCATTTTTTTATCTTCCTTCTAGGTCATAAGGTGACCAGATTTTAACATTGGTAAAGCGGGACACCATTGACCGCGGGGGAGGGGGTTCTTGATTAAAAATTTGGTCTATCTCCCGCCGTTCCCTAGCTTGTCGTGCATTCTTTCCAAAAATCAGGACTTCTTTAAAACGCCGCGGGACGCGGGACAAATTGTTAAAAATCGGGACTGTCCCGCCAAAAGCGGGACGTCTGGTCACTTTATTCTAGGACTTTTCATGAAGGTTGATATCACCTGAATAGTGTGCAGTAAGCATTTGATGAATTCTGCATAGTTGTACAAAGAAATGTGAAAATAGGGAAGCCAGCCATCAGCATACACTTAAAAATAAACCGATGTCTCATGCTTTTCATAAATCAGAAGGATTAAAAGTTGACAAGCAGAGATCAGAACAGACTGCTGTTACCCAGCTTTGTATTCATGTCGGAGAGTTTCCCCCACCCAAGCTGACTTTTATCATACCTTTTTGGCTTGGATGGGTCTTCTTGTTTTTATTGCCTAGAAATGGCATCTAAATATATTGGTAATTGGTTTTAATTAAATTATTATGTTGGTGGTAGGTCTAATCAATTCTCATTAGCCAAAATGTTTTAATAACATTCTCATTTTATGGGCAATATCAAATGTGTAAAGTTTCATATTAATGTATAAATGCATCCAGAATTCTAAGCCAAATAAGCCACTTAACAGTCATTCTTATTTATCCCATTATTAATTCAAAGCCTAACTGCACATTTTCTAATACATAATGTGACAATTAAAATATAAATGTAATGAGAACTGGGACTATATCTGAGCCAGGGACACAGTAGGTACTTAATAAATGTTTGCTGTATCAGTGAAATCCTTGAAATATGTAATGAAAGAGTGGTAGGAATGATCAAGATAGAATTATACCTGAAAAGAATCTTAGAGATCATCTACTTTGCCTCATTATATAGATGAGCATTTGAGACTTAGGTTAGATTAGTTAATATTAACCAAGCTAGCCATTATTGGAGGTGGAAATTTGACAGATTCGTGACCTTTTAGATCAGTTGTCCAACATCACTACACTTAATACAGGTTGGCATGATATTTAGTTACCAAAATGTTACCCATCCACAAGTCAGTGGACAGTTCCAGATTAATGGTGTCTAGGGCAAAGTTTAGTAGCTTAGGAAATCTGTCTCTTGCTCTCCCAACATACTTTTCTAAAAGCAGTGTTAACAATGAAAGGTAAAACTTTAATTAAACAATGATGCTAGATGGATAAAACAAGTTATTCTCATCTTTTTGCTATTTGTGGTTGTTTCTGGTTTCCTTCAAACTTGTTCTGAACTTTTGTTGAGGTAATTTAGCGTTTATACTGCCTAAGTGAAAATAATATTAAGACCTTTTAGAAGCAGCAGATATTTTAGAAACCAGGCAATCTTTTAATATATATATTTCACTGTGGGAAATAATTTACTCTAGCTTGAGTGTAAGGCAAGGGAAAAAAACTTACCAACTGCAGTTTAAAGAGCTCAGTTTAATATTTCTGAAGACTTTTAAAACTTTATTTTTTTTGAAACTTGTAATATGGCAAAAATGAAATAAAATTCTCATTGTTATCATTATAGAAATATGATATTCCAAGCAATCAAAATTATACTAAATGTGTGATTGATTCAAGTAATAGAAATGTCTTTAGATCCAGAGTGTTTTTAAAACATATTGTACATATTTTTTTTTTTTCTATATTCTCCCCATGGAAGTTTCTTTTTACTTTTCTTTTTTTGTTTTTGTTTTTGTTTTATGTTTTCTATAACTTCAGAATTTTATGTAACTATTTTGGCTATGGTAAGCAATCTATTGGCAAATTAAGCACTGAGATAGTACTGTTAGACAACCTAAAACTGTTTCAGTTATCACAGAGTCTGAAACAGAGGACACAGGTTTAGCTTGGAAGCAACTGGGGAAACTTGATATTCAGGGATGAGCTTGTGGAACTTGAATGGAAGATCTTGCCATTCATAGTGAAGAACAGCCTTTAGTGTTACTGGTATTTGGTACTTTTGTATGTTGAAGTGAAGCAGTATAAAATAAGTCAAAACCTGGGAAGTCATTGTTTTGCCAGTGTTATTTTCTTTGTCTCTTCTTCAGATTGCTTGAGAAAACCAATAAGTGATTTCCACAAAAGATCTTATATCTACCTTTTTGTGTCCCTTGGCATTCTCTACTTCTCTCAAATCAGCTGAGAAATCAGGAAATAGGAGGGAAAAAGAGCAAAAACAAATTGGCCAGTGTTCTCTAGCTGTTTTGGATTAATCTGTGCTGTAGGTCCTTTGACTTCCCAATGTTCTGATACTGTTTTGAACTCAGCAACCATTGCATTATTATATTTCCAAGTGAAAACAAAAAAAGACCACAAGTATGGCAGAAATCCACTTTACATGGGCATACAGAAAAGTTGGAAGATTCATTTGAGAAGTGTTTTCAATTTGTATACATAAAAGAGAATGAGTTGGAGACTCAGAAGGAATGGTTTGTGAACATGAAGAAGTTATAGACTGTTTAAATATTTTAAAGTAATGGGCTTGAAGTATTAGATTATTAATAAGAATATTTTAGATGTTTTTAACCCAGATTACCAATTTGAACAGTAAGAACTGTTACTGCTCTTCAGAAGCTTGCTAAGAGAAGCTACCCATCTCTCCCACCCCATTCAGTAATGGCTTTCTGCCCCTTGTAAAATGTGTAGGGAAAATTCTGCTTGAGCCTCACAGGTTTAAACAGCAGTAAGGTGGAATGTTTGCACTGAGAGATTATTTACTAAGAGTGAGACTGCAGGAATAGCATAGCAAAGACACAATGATATGAGTGAAAGATGGTTGTGTGTATGAGAGAGAGAGCCGATATAATAAGAGGCACTTGTGTCTTCGTTTAATCGAAGTTGAAATTCTAAAAAATTATATTTACTAGACCACAAATTCACTTATACAGTAACTTACAAATATTTGTTGTGAATCTGTTATGACTAGACAGGATGCTAGTACTACTAGGAATTCATTCAGTAGTGAACAGTGAGTCTGCATTCATGGAGCTTACATTCTAGTGAAGGCTACTCATTAAAAAATAAGCAAGCAAATAATTTTATTTGGTATAAATGCTGTAAAGAAAATAAAGCAGGATGCAGAGAGTTTATCAATTAGGGTTCAACTAGGAGACACAGAAATCACAGTTTTTTGAACAAGAAAAGCTTAATAGAATTACTATATTAGGTGAATTGGAGTAAAGAAAACTAAATATAAGAATAGCTGTTATAAAAAGCAGCTATCACTGCTAGGGCTAAAATGGAATTCCCAAATAAGAACCCTTTCCCCCAGGTCTAAGATCCTGGCCTTATTGGAAAGAGAATGACTGTGTCTCACTGAATGGCAAAGAAGTCACTGGTGGAACTTACTGGAAATTCATCATTCAGAACTTGATCTCTAGGATAGAGGCACTCATACTGACCCATGGCTCATCCATTGGTTTTGTATATAAAGTTTAATTGGAACATAGCCACAGTCTAAAACATATTGTCTGTATAGCTGCTTTCTTGCTAAAAAGGCAAAGTTGTGACTTTATGATCTACAAGTCAAAAATATTTACTATTCTAGTCCTTTAAGAAAATGTTTATCAGCCCTTGCTCTAGACCAGGGGTGGCCAACTTTTCTGTATATAAGATCTACTTTTTATCTTAAAAGTGTGTCGCGATCGACTTGTTGGCCACCCCTGAGCTAGAGTATAAACTCTGATACCCCATTTTGTTGGTTTCTTAGGATTGTATGTTATGATTTGACACTTCAAATCAACCTGGCGCCGCAGCGGCGCCGCTTGAGTTGCTGCTTCAAATCATCCGGGCGCCGCAGCGGCGCCGCTCGAGTTATAAGAGCTACAATCGCTTCAAAGTCCATGGTACACGGAATTCCACCCCAGACATTGCGAGCGATCGACGATTGACCAAAATTGGCCTCGCGATCGACCGGTGGATCGCGATCGACTTGTTGGCCACCCCTGCTCTAGACTACCCTAGAAAGCTGTCTATGGGGAGATGTCAGAAACTATGATTTGAAACCTCCCAAAGGTGGGAGAGTACCATAAGAAGCTGCTAGCCTTGGGGTGCTGTTGACCTCCATGCACTGCAAGAGTTAGGTGCTGGAGAACCTGCCTGTAGTGCAAGAGCCTGTCAAGGATACTTCCGAACCAGGAAGGAGAATCCTTTCCTCTTGTACACTATCTCTGGTATGTTTTATTGACAAAGCTTAATACCATGCCAGCCAGAAAAATAAAGACATGTACCAGACCCATCTCTGTGTTTGTGGAACAGACATTGAAGAATTACTTTGGAGCAATAAATTGATAACTAGCATGTAAAATGACAGAATTGTGGATATTTTAGGTAGAGTGATGATGAGAGTCTTTCTGAAGAGACATTTAAGCAAAGGTCTGAATGATTAGAAAGGAAAGACCAAAGGGGAATGGCAGATAATAAAGGACTTATATGTGGCATGTTCATGTGATTGGAGAAGGCCCATATGGTTAGAACATCCTGAAAGAAAATGTGAGTAAGGTAAGATGTAGGAAGGCAGGAGCAGATGAGGACTTGAGAAGGAGATAGGAAATGACTGAGGGAACTAGGTAGAAGACTATCACAGTTTTCCACTATAGTATTGAAAATAGTGTGTTTGAGACAAACGTAGTAGCAGTGGAAGTGATGAGAAATCGTCAGATTTGACACTTGGAAGGCAAAGCTATAGAATTTCCTGATAAATTGGAGTTAGAGGAGCGATAAAGAAGAATTAAGATTGACAATAGATTTGGCCTGAGCAACAGGATGAATGATGGTACCATTTGCTAAGATGGGGGACAGTTTGGAGAAATGCAGGTGGGGATTCTGTTTGGCCATATTAACTTTGAGATTACAAATGGGTCACTACTATTATTTGAATGAAAGTTACTTAATTTTGCTTACATTTTCATTGACCACACTTAGTCATATTGGCTACATATAATTTCAACAGAGGTGAGGAAGTAGAGTGCTAGGGAGGAGAACAAATATTTCTAAACAGCCTGAAAGACTTCTGCACTCCCAAAACATCCAGAAGGCAATGTTGAATAGGATGTTTGGATATAAGACTGATGTTCACAGTGGAGTTTTGAGCTTGTGAGTGGTGAAGCCATGGGACTGGATGAGATCATCCAGGGAAACAAACAAAAATAGAAGGAATCAAAAGGTAGCATATTCCAACGTTTAAGAGGGCATTAAGTCAAGAAAAACACAGCCAAAGATACTGAGGAATAAGGAAAGAATGAAAAATGGTGTCCAAGGTTATAGAATTAAAGGAAGAAAATGGGTCACAAAAGAAAATGATCAATTGGGTCAAATGATGCTACAAATATTCTTTCCTGGTGTATATAAGCAAAAATTTTTCTAAGATATATATGACTACATTGAAGGGTAAAATTGCTGGAAAATAGGGTATGAAATGTTCAACTTCAAGATAGTTCAAATTGTTTTCCAAAGAGAGCAAACCAGTTAATACTCCTATTAACCATGGATGAGATTTTCCATTAATCCACATCTTCAAAACTTGATATTATCATGCTTCCTAATTTTACCAATCTAATGGATATATATAATGTTACCTCAACAAGGTCTTAATTTATAATTTCCTGACTACTAATAAGTTCAAATCCCTTTTCATATTGATCATTTGTGATTCTATTCTATAAAATGGTTGACCATTTCTCTATTGGGTGGTTTATCTTTTAGTATTTTTAGGAACTCTTTGTATATTCTGTATATTCATTTTTGTATATATGAGGCTGTCTGGAAAATATCCAGCCATGTCATATGAAAAATAGAAATATTTATGGCTGCATATTTTTCTAGACAGCCTACATGTGGGCTGGCTATACTTTCTCTCACTAAGTGGCTTATCTTTTTATGTTCTTTTGATAAGTAGTTCTTAATTTTAGTATAATTTAATGTTTTTGTGTATGTGTGTGGTTCTTGCTTTTTGTTTCTTCAGGATGTTTTCCCTTACCCTACCCCAAGGAGAAAAAAATTTTTTTCATGTCTCTTCTGAAAGTTTTAGAGGTTTACATTTCACATTTTAAATCTTTAATTCACCTTGATTTGATTTTTATGTGTGATATGAGGGATCCATTTTTATTATTTTTAATATAAATATTTAGTTATCCCATCCCCTTATTGAATAGTTCCTTCTTTCCATAGTGACATGTATTGCTACCTCTGTTTTATAGCAAAATTATGTGTAGATATTGTGGTTCTGTTTCTAGGTTCTCTATCCTGTTCCAGATTTGGCAATCACATATCACATATCTTAATTACTGCAGCTTTATTAAAAATCTTATTTCTGGAGGGCAACTTATTCTTCAAGAGTGCTTTGACTATTGTAGGTCTCTGCTCTTCCACACATTTCAAAATCAAGTTTCATTGGAGGAATACAGTATATTGGGATTTTTATTGGAATTGCATTGGAACTATAGATGAGATTGGGGAAAATGGGTATGTTTAAAATACTGAGTATTCCCATGAACAAGGCATATTTCTAAATTCATTTTATTATTTAATAAAGTTTTATAATTTTTTCAATTCTTATATACCTTTGTTAGATTTCTTCCTAGGTATTTTACTGATGTTGTAAGTGGTGTCCTTTAGTTAAAAATACTTATCTAGCTGTTGCTGGTAATTAGGAATACAAGTAACATTTGTATATTGATCATAAACCAGTGAGATAATTTACTGATTTAGGGTCTCTTAAGTGTACATCCATAGCATCTATAAATGACAGTTTTGTCCTCCCCCCCCCCAGAACTTTACACCTTTATTTCTTTTTTGCAGTGGCTAAGACATCTCACTAAGGGTGTCTAGTAGAAGCAGTGATTATGGGATCTCTTTTCCTTATTTTTAAAGGGAATGTTTTTAATATTTTCCCCTAAATTACTAGCTGTTAAAATTGACAGTTTTTGATTTACTTTTTGTTGTTGATGTCAAACTTAATTGAGTAACTTACAAGGGAAAGAGGCGTGCCAGATGGAGAATATACCTAGGAAAACATTGACTTGGCGAATAGGAAGATATGAGGTCTGACAATTAAGTTTGTGAACTTGCCACCGTGTTCTACATTTGGCAGCACTGTACAAACACCTGGGTAAGATTTTATAACCTTGGTATATCAGTGTCTCACAGCTGTGTTTGTGTCAGTGTGTGGTAGTGTCTTGCTGAGTGGTGTTCATTATTGTGTGCTATCAGGAGAATGTCGGAGCTTGAATTAGAGCAATGAACAAACATTAAATTTCCTGTGAAACTTGTCAAGAGTGAAAATGAAATCAGGGACATGTTAGTTCAAGTTGATAGGGATAATGTCATGAAGAAAACAGCAGTGTACAAATGGATTAAACATTTTTCTGAGCTGAGACAAAGCATCACTGATGAAGAGAAGTCAGTGCAGCCAGTAATTACCAAACCTTATGAAAATATTGCAGAAATTAATCAACTGTGCCTCAAAATCATCTCTTGACTATGAGAAGCATAGCAGTCCGAGTAAACATTGATGGAGAAACAGGAAAATCTTCACTGAAAATCTTGGCATGAGAAAGGTGTGTCCAAAAATGGTCCCAAAGGAGCTCACCAATGAACAAAAGCAAAGGAGAGTCAGTGTGCCAAGACCTTTTGGAGAGGCAAAATGATGTTTTGGGATATGTTATCACTGGTGATGAAGCATGGGTGTACCAATATGACCCTGAAACAAAGCATCAAAGTACACAATGGAAGTCAGCCTATTTTCCATGACCAAAGAAGTTCCATCAGTCCAAATCAAGAGTCAAAATGATGTTGCTAACTATTTTTGCTATCAGAGGGAGCACATGAATTTGTACCAACTGGACAGTCAACCAAGTCGACTATTTGGAATAGCTAAAAAGGCTGCATCAAAAAGTCAGATGAAAATGACCTGAACTTTTCACCAGTGACTAATGGCTCTTGCTTCATGACAATGCACTAGCTCACACAGCACTGTCTGTGAGGGAGTTTTTAGCCAGTAAACAACTGTATTGGGACACGCTTGGTACTCACCTGATCTGTCCCTCAATGACTTTTTCTTTACCCAAAGATAAGAAAATATTGAAAGGAAGACATTTTGATGACATTTAGGACATCAAGGGTAATAAGATGATAACTCTGATGGCCATTCCAGAAAAAGTTCCAAAATTGCTTTGAAGGGTGTACTAGGGGCTGGTGTCAGTGCATAGCTTCCCAGGGGAAATACTTTGAAGGTTACCATAGTGATATTCAGCAATGAGGTATGTAGCACTTTTTCTAGGATGAGCTCACGAACTTAATTGTCAAACCTCATAGGTTTGAACTACACAATAGTTTGAGAACATCAGTGAGTTAAAGAACATAGTATGAAAATGTAGACATTTGGAAACTCAAATGTGAAATTTGAGTTGGTCATGAGCAGAGGTGTAGATGTGATAATCATATGTAACAGTCAATAATTGGATACAGTAGCCTAAATCAGATTGCCTAAGGAAAGAGTGTAAAAAAGTGTCATTGGGGAAGCCGGGACGGCTCAGTGGGTTAAGCGCTCACTTTGCAGCACCGGGGACCGAGGATCGAATCCCGGCCCCGGCCCCGGCCCGTGTGGACCCATGTGCCCCCAGTTCAGTTCTCTCTCTGTCTCTGTCTCTGTCTCTCTGTCTCTATGTCTCTCTCTCTCTCTCTCAAAAACCAATAAATTAATTAATTAAAAAAAAAAAGTTTCATGATCAAGGATAGGGACCTAAAAACAGACTACCTCTTTGTTGGTAGAAGACATTTGCAAGAAAATATGAGAGATAGGAGAGCCAATAGTGTATAGTTTCAAAGCCAAGAATAGAGCATTTAAGAAGGGAATTGTCAGTAATGCCAAATAAAATGACAGAGCTATAGGATGGTCAAGACTTTAAAGAGGGCATTCAATTTGGCATTTGACATATTAGACAAAATAGTTTCAGTAGAGTGAGGAAAACCAATGTTTAGTGTTTTTAGTGAAAGTTAGTAGATGGCCCTGAATTGGAGAAGGGGGTTTAAAATCTTAGGTTTTATAGATAAGGAAAAAGTAAATGGGGTTGATTGAGAAGGAATTAAGGTCGAGGGAAAGTCCTTTTAAGATTGGGGAAAGTATGAATTTTCTAATACCTAACAACCAATACTAGTTATAACCAAACTCGTTAAACTTTGCCAATCTAGTAAGTGAAAATCATTTGTTTTGCTGTGCATTAAATGATGAAGGAGACCAGGTCTCCCTAAAATTTACATTGGGGTTTAAATTTGTAAGAATTTTAAAATTAATGCAGTTAATCCTTTGTCGTAAATGTTTTGTGTATATACATAAAAGTGTGTACATGGGATTATATGAATTCTGTGTTTG
>PVKE010024128.1:0-24053 GCA_004027555.1 Craseonycteris thonglongyai | reverse complement strand
CGCTCCCGGCTCTGTTGAGACCGCCGGATTCACTCCAAGCACGTCCAATGCAGCTATGCCCACTCAAGCCCCAGCCCTCACTCCAAGAGCCCTGTCCTCAGAAGGCGCTCCCTCACAGTCAATCTCCTCCGTAAATCAGGGGTGCTGAGCTGTTGTGGGCTGGTGCCCTGCTCTCACCCCGCCCGCCGGGAAGTGCAGCTGCCCTGCTCCACAGTCCCTGTTCCACTTTAGGCTCCGTGATCTGATTAGGGCACTGTATGCTGTCCCTTGAGATCAGATGTTAAATTGTCCACAGTCTTGTGGGGATTCCACGCTCCCTAGGTCTCGGCTTCCAGCCCGCCCTCGATCCAGCTCCACTTTGACCGTAGTCCCCCAATCCCCCTTGGTTTTTGCCCGCCCAGGCCGCGCTCCAAGTCTCTGTCCCCGAACGGCTGCTTCCCTTTTCCTCGCCCGCTCTCCCCTTTTTTCTCTAACCTTTGTGTGTTGTTCTGCGTTGTGTGGTTCTCTTAGTTGAGGTTTCTTCTCAGGGTTTCCCCTGTGGATTCCCCTCTGTTCACAAGGCCCTTCCCAGGCAGTTATCGGCATTCTCCTCTCCTGCCGCCATCTTGGATCCCCACATTGATTTTTCTGTTTCCTCATTCTTAGAACTTTCCCCAAAGCCTGACACACGCACACACACATTAAATAAAAAACAAAACAATAAATTAAAGCTTTTTAAAAATGTTTTGGGTGTAATGTGATAAATACAGTTACATTCCCAATTCTTCATTTTTAGCCATGTTATTTTGAATGTAAGTTAGTGAAATTTTTTTTTTTTCTCCCATTTGTTGAGCATAGTTGACTCCCTTACCCCATGGGTCAATAACTTACCAAAGAAAAAGAGACCTATTCCTGTTGCAAAAATTATTCAAATAAAGTTTTTTAAAGCTATCTTGACCAACATCAGCAGTTTGGCTAGTTCATCTACTAAGAACTTGAGAAAACCAGGAACAAAAATTGATCTAAATTTCAGTGCGCTCAAACTTTTGCACTTTATGTAGGAGAGCATTCCTCCCAGCTTCATTCAGATATCACTTCTTATTTTGTGTACACTTTTAATGTGTTTGACAATGAGATTTCCAAGGTCCCTGAAGATTACAAGCAACACATTAAAAATAGATAAGAAACTATGTTAGGTAGGCATGTGGACAGCAAGATGTCACAGCTTCTATCATTACTGTAAAATAGGGAAATTCACAGAAAACTTTAGAAAATAAAAACCTAAAATAATGGCAACAACCACATTTTTATGTGTGTTAACACATGTAATAGTATGAAGTATAGTATTACTTAAGGCTTTTATCACAAGTAATGGAAAACCAATTTAATCATACCCAACAGCAAAAGAGAGTGGAGCTCCTTAAAATCAAAAGAGTTATTGAACCACCAGGCTTTGGCCAGAAAAGGGTACAACTGAGCCTTAGGAACAATCAGCATGCTGGAACACCATCAGGACTCTCTTTTTTCTGTTGGTTTCTGTCTGCATGTTGGCATATTTTATCTATTTCAGTGTAGATAGGTTTTATCCATTCTATGTGACAACACAACCATCAAAAACTTGTAGAGAATACATCTTTCGGTTTCAACCATATTTCAGGAACTATCTACATCTGATCCAAGTTCAGAAATTCTGAGAAACAGGTTCTGCCCCTGAGTAAAATGTAGACCATGGTAGATCAACATTCCAAAAGTGAAAACTTGGACAAATTAAAATCCCAAAGAAGGAAAGCCAGCTGATAATTGTTGCTTGTTTTATTGCCTTGAGGCATTTGCTGATTCTGGGCACAAGCTGTGGATTAGATTTGGTCCAGCAGAGGGATTTGACTGAAAAAAGAGAAACAAGTAAAGCTTTTGGTAGTCGTTGGGACAAATGTGAAAGTTTTTAATCTAGAAGAAACTCAAATACATGGCCAGTTTTCCCTATGGACATTTGCTACATGTTGTAGCAAAATAAAAACAAGGAGAGTGGACAAGAAAATTCTAACAGATAAATTGAAATGACCCAGTTTTGCAGTGCTTAGAAGAAAAAGTCCCTCTAGAAAGAAGTAGCCTGCATTAAACATACAACTTGTCTTCCCCAAAAAGACAGATCTTCTAGGGTCTCAGTCAAAAGCCCAGGATGGCAAGACACTAAGAATAAGACAAATCTCAGATAGACTGAGTTTAACTACAAATCAGCTAAATGTCTGACTGTTTGATGTAGTAAATTGATGTAGTAAGCTCTGTATGCATTCTGCTTAACTTAGGAAAGGCTGAATAATCTCTGGGCAAAGTAATATCATCCAGAGCCTCCAAAGTCTATTTATATAGAAAGGATACATATGTAGTGGCAATGAAAAAAAAATACCAATAATAATAACTAATAAAAAAAACTAGGGGAAGCTGGGATGGCTTAGTGGGTTAAGTGCTCACTTTGCAGCATCGGGGACCGAGGATTGAATCCCAGCCCGGGCCCATGCGGACCCATGTGCTGAGCTGAGGAGTTCCCCCAGCTCAGTTCTCTCTCTCTCTCTCTCTCTCTCTCTCTCTCTCTCTCTCTGTCAAAAACAATAATAATAAAAAAAAACTAGACAAAAAAGTAAATCCATACATAATTTAGATATTAGGGTTAGCAAAAAAGGATTTTAAAATAACTCTGATTAACATGTTAAAAAAAAGTAAGGGGGAAATGGATGAAAAGAATAAAAACATAGAATTTCAATAGTGAATGGAAATCTTTCAAAGAAGTCAACTGGGAACTTAGAAATAAATATACAGTATTTGATATTAAGTACCTACTCAATGGGTGTAATAGCACACTAAAAACAACAGAAGACTGAATTACTAGACTTACAAAGTCAAAATAAGGTATCTAAACTGAAGCACAGGGAGAAAAAAATGTAGGAAGAAAAGAATGAGGGATGCCAGGATAGCTCAACAGGATGAGCGCTTGCCTTGCAATAGCAAGGCACTGGGTTCAAATTCTGGCCCCAACCAGTGTGAACCCATATACTGAACTGTATTGCAATTGGAAACCACTGAGATAGCAGCGAAGTTTCTCCCCTACTTTGTGGAAGACCTCCAGTTTGGTTCCCGCCCCATGTGGCTCCACATCCACTTGTGTGGAATGAAACCATGTCACAACTAATGATGTACAATATGGAGACTGCTCTGGGCCCTCCCTTCTTTTCTCTCTCTCACACACCTTCTCTCAAACAATAAAATGAATCTTAAAAAATAAAAAATAATCTGAATATAAGAGTCTGGGACTGGGTCAAATAATTTAAAGTACATGCACAGAAAGAGAGAAACAAAGGAAAATAAAAAATATTTCATGAGATAATTTGCAAGAATTTCTAGGAATAAATATTTTGGATAAACTGAATATACCCAACAAAGACAGCTCTGAAAAAGCTCAAAAGCCTCCAGCCAGAATAAATACAAAGCAAGTCATAGCAAAGCATGTAATGATCAAACTGTCATTGGTAAAAGCCAATGACAAAGAAAAAATAATTATAAAACTGTGAATAAGTAAGACACATTACCTTCAAAGAAGCACAGTAAGCTGAGACAGAAACTATAAAATGCAGGAGATAATGCATTTTAATAGCTGAAAGTTAAAAAAAGTCAACCTAGAATTTCATACCTAGAGTTATTATCCTCTAAATATTGAGGTAAAACAAAATTTTTTATCCAAACAAAAGGTTTATTCACAGAAGAATGAGACTACAAGAAATAATAAAGGAAGTTCTTCAGGCTGAATAAAAAGGATACCAAATAGAAATACAAATTAAAAGAAAGAATGAAGAGCATGGGAGAGTGTAAATAGATAAGAAAATATAAAAGACTACTAACTACTTAAAATTATGATAAAATTGGGTTTTAAAGGTATTATAACATATGTATAAATATATCATCACTTTTACATGAAGGGCTGCTATCCAAAAGGAAGAGAAATAAACAGTAAACTTATAAAAGTTTTGCATTATTCAAGAAATAATAAAGATATGTAAGCTATACTCTGAAGTCAAGGGTGTATATTACTCTAAAAAATTAAGGATGCATATTGTAAAATCTCTAAGATAGTAATTAAAAATTAGTACAAGGATATAAATAGAATAATACAAATTGTTGATTAATACATAAAAGCTAAAAAGAAAATGAAAAAACAGTAAAAATGGGATAAATAGAAAACAAATAACATGACAGGACACTTAAATCCAAATAAATGTATTATTAATTTTTATAAATTTAAATAGAACCAACACACCAAAAATTTTTTAATTGTCATGATTTAAAAACTAGATTTAACCATATACTTTTATAGAATACATACTTTAATTAAAAAAAATAAATATTTAAAAGCTAAACTATAAGAAAAGTAATGTGGCATAAAACAGTAACCATATGAAAGGATGTGTGGCTATTTAGTATTTAGAAATTAGACTCTGATGTACAAAGTATCAATCCAATAGAAAGATATCAGGATCTAATGCCATAGCCTCAAACTATATAAAACAAAATTTGATGGGACTGAAAGAAGTATTAGACAAGGACACATCAAATTTAGAGACTTTAGCACACCCTTCTCAATAGCTGATAAAATGAACAGCTGTTAAAATAATAAAGCAAACAGAAAAAATTAGTGGAATATGAAATAGTTGGAGAATATACTTAACCAAATTAAATGACATAGACAGCATTCAATTTTAACTACATGACATAGACAACATTCTTTTCCAATAACTGCAAAATGTATATTCTCTTCAAGGGCACATGTAACACTTACAAACAGAATATATGCCAGACACAAAACAAGTCTCAAGAGATTGAAACAGATCCTTTATCAAAAATAAATAAATAAATAGTCTACATATAAGCATATAAAACAGTGTTCATGTCATTAATCATCAAGGAAATATTACAAATTAAATCATGAGATACTACTACACACTTACTAGAATGTCTAAAAAATTCTGGCAATACCAAGTGCTGACAAAGATGCAGAGAAACTGGAATTCTTGCTGGGGAAAATGCAAAGTGATACAGCTACTTTGGAAAATAATTTTGTAGAATTATTATAAAATAGAATGTACACTTATGATTTAGCAATTCTGTTACAAGTTATCTACCCAAAATGCAATGAAACTTACATTCACAGAGAAAACTATGCATAAATGCTGTAGTAGCTCTATTTACAATTGGCAAAATTTGGAAATAACAGGTGGTTTTTAACATGAATGAATAAATGATAGTACATGCATACAAGGAATACTACTCAGCAATAAGGAATCAAATATAGATTCATGAAACAATGTGAATGAATTGTAAATACATTTTGTTATGTTAAAAACACAATTCAACCAGTAAATTTGAAGACCTAATTGGCTTTATAAAGCAATTCATGAATTGCACAGTATCCCATCTAGCAACTAGAAGGGACTGTACAAAATATAAGGTTTTTATAGAAAGAAGGGTGAGATGAAAGAGCTATTAACAAAACAAAAGAAAGGATTATTTTTAGACCAATACGTGTTTTGGGGGGAAGAAAATAGCAAGAGTTCTTATCGTGAGCATTGCCTCTTCTTTCTTTGGGGGATGAAGAGGGCCCATATAACAAGTTATTTCATTGATGTTGACCAGAAGAATCCAGACTGGTTGGTTAAGATTGTATTTCTGGGAGAGGCTGAAACAGCAATAGATCAAGTAGTAGATCTAGGTATCTACTACTAGGCTTCAGTACAAGGATTCCACTGAGACCTACACTTTTTTCTTAAACAGTTTTGTGAAAGGAGGCAGATACAAAAAGCTATATATTATGGGATTCTATTTCTATGACAGGTTGGGAAAAGCAAGACTAGAGGGAAGAAAACAGTTGCCAGTGGTTACCAGTGGTTGGTGATATTAGCCCTTGCTCCAATATGATACCCGCAGTAGGGTACTTACTTCAGTAGTATTCTTTCCACACAATTAATAACCACTGTCTAAATATGAGAAAATGCAACACAAACCCAAATTTGCAAACATTCTACAAAATATCTGAGTGGTATTCTTCAAAATATCACGATTATGAATGATAAGGAACTGTCATAAAATGTAAGAGGAGCCACGCCACTTAAATATAATGTGAGATCCAGGATTGCATTCAGAAACAGGGAAAGGATCCTAGTGGGGAAAAAATGGTATTGCACCAATGTGAATTTCTCAGTTTTGATAAATAATTCCAGGGATACTGTAGATGTTAACATAAGGGTAATGTGGGCGAGGGGATATAGGAATTCTGTGTACCATTTTTGCAAGTTTTCTGTAATTCTAAAATTATTTCAAAATATGTTTTAAGGTTTTTATCTATGAGAGGGCTGAGGATTTAGGATAATGGGTCAGGGGTATCCATGAGATTTCTTAACTAATGTGTTTTATATAGTTATAATTTCTGGATCAACATGAAGGTATGAACCATTGAGAAATAAATTTAATATTTAAAGATAAATATAAATAAGAAGAGGGGTTTAGAAAATTAGTACTTAGTTACTCCCCAAATTTTGTCCAAAAATCTCTGTACAAGGCTGCTCATTTGGCAGATGAAGCAATAATATGCACTACTCAAAGTAAGAGGTAGATCTAAATATAACATTAAAAAGTAACATAAAATAAAAGGATTTATGTAGAGTTAATGGCAGAACATATTCAAGCCTTGGGATCTCATATTATAACTTCAAAATTAAGTTTCCATTGCTATTGTTTGTGAAACACAAAAGTACATCACCAGCTATGCCAACAATAGTTTGCCTTAATTAGACTCTCAGTAAATGTTCAATGAATGAGAGTGTTACCTTTTTCTGCCTCTTTTCTACAGACCACAGACGGTCTGTTCCAATGGAAAGAAAAGTGGGATGGAGTGTAGTTTATGGCACTCTTTCCCTAGACTGAAATAAACCTTGACTACATAAACTAATGAGCAAGAAAAAATTGACTGGAGGAACATGATGACCATAAAAACTTTTCCATGTTTGTTTTCTAAAATTACATTTCCATATTCAACAGAGAATCCAACTGTGAATACAAGGCTTGGTTCTGCAGAGTTGCTATTATTTAATTATATAGCATATTTAAATATTTCCATTTATTTGTATGTGCCATTGCATGCTAAATTTACTGTATTGTAAACTCAACTTCAGATTTTAAAATCTGAGCATATTTGCAAGTGAGGTTTTGCTGTTGACAGAAATACTAAGATGATTGTGTGTTTGGTATCTCTTCTGTGATAACAGACAGCTGTTTCATGGCCCAGACATTCAGCAGGTGATTTCTTTACATTATATATATTTTTTGCTATTATTCTGACCATCTCCATTTATATAAATTTAAAATCAATTTTTCCTCAAAAAAAAAAATTTAGGACATACTTTCCTATTTTATGCAATTACTCCATGTTCCTAAGACAGGCTAAGTCATATTTTCTTTAATGTCAGGATATCCTATAGTCATGAATTGCTTCATGGGTTAGTCAATGCCCAAATCTACCTCTTCTTTCCTCATCAAGTTTGAGTATAAAGCAGGGTTCTGTCAGCTTTTTATACCATTTCTCCGAACACCTTTAATTTATAAAGAATTTATAAAGTATAATTTATGACACAAAGGTTGTGAAGACAACTAAATGCTTCATTTTGATCAGCAGTTCTTACACAGTAAAGATTATTTGGTTGGATCATTTCCTCTGATGTTCTTTTTCTCAATCTTGAATGAAAATTTTTAGAGTAAAGTGATAATTTCTTTTATGAGAAAATTTTACCTTCTTATCAAATTTGTGTTCAATACTCTATGTCTTAATCTTAGACCACGTTTCATCATGTTATGGTGTCTTAGTGTCCTGGTGGAAGGCATCTCTTTGTTTCCGGACATTTTTGCATGGTATTTTTGTTATTATTGTATTTGCCTTTGTGTGTGATATGTGTATTAAATCCTTTGTTTTTACAAATAAGGACGTAAAGATTAGGAACTATTGACTACTGCAAATCCCAAATGCGAATTTGGTTGTCTTTTTGAAATGGTATTTTATTAAGCTTTGGAGTATATTACAACCAAGCTGTTGGGTTTGTAACAAAATAACTAAATAAAGTTTCATTTGATTTTAAATATTTAGGGTAAAACAATGTGTCACGATTTTTCATCTAGTTTCAGTGACTAGTGGAGCTAGTCAGGATTTCTGGTGCCACAAGCCCCCTTGACAGCTGAGGAATCTCTGTCCTGTGGCTTATCCCTTCCTTACACAGTTGTAACCCTTTCACAGCACAGTTTTTGGAAAGTTCTGTTTTTGTATTCCATCTATCAGTTAATTTTCAAACATCCATGGATATTAGACATTTCCATGCTCCCTGTCAAAAGTCTTAGGTTCATTCACAGGAAATGGCCTCAACCAATCAGAGCAGACAATCATGCTGGAGCAGGGTTTTGGAGATCCACTGCTGCACTGTGGAAAGATCTCAGGTCCTAGAGCGGGGATCTGAGTGGCTGAGGAAGGCAAGAGGACCCACTAAGTGGGCTTAGATTAGAACTACCAACCAATGTGGGAGTACACTATATTTTATCCACTCTAAGAAGTCATCAATAGTAAAATGATCATTATTTTATGTACCACTAAAAAAGAATGCTACCAATTAAACTGTCATAATTCTTTCTTATTATTTAGAATTTTATGTTATTCCATTGAAAGAGCTTTTAGATACATGGAAATATAATTCATTTTATTCTATGTCACTTTTATGCGTACATTAAAAAAGCAAAATTAATTGGTTAAGGTATATTTGTGAAATTTCTTTCCATTAAGAATCTCGGGGGATGCTGGGTTAACCCAGCAGGTTGGACTCTTGCCTTATAGCCACAAGGTCTGGGGACTGAGTTCCTGCCAATGCAGCCCCATGTGCTGAACTGTTGTGCAGCTGTAACCACCAGGGGCTCAGCAGCAAGGGTTCTTGCCTCCCACATGGGGCCCCCCAGCTCGGTTCCTTCCCCCGGTGGCCGGCATCCACCTGTGTGGAGTAAAACTATGCCGTAGCTGATGATAAGCAGCTGTGGAGACTGCCCTGGCCCCTCTACCCTTCTCTCTCTCTCTTTCACCTTCTTTCAAAAGTGGTCAAATAAATCTTTAAAAAATACATTAAAATAAATTTCAAACCCTCAGTCTTCTGAATCACTATGAACATAGTCATCATTTTTCATATTTTCTCACACATTATCATCTGTGTCACTCAGAGCATGAGTTATATAACATTATTATGAGTGCATCACTGTCATCTCTGGTACTTTTCTCCAAGGCCATATTCTGCCAGTTTCTCAAGATGTATAAAAACATCTGTAAGAAGTGACAACCACATCCCAATTTCCACCGGTAATTGTATTTAGAATACAGCTCCATTTCACAGATGTTCAAATGCAGAAGAAAATATTCTTAGACTTGGTAAAATTGGTAAATTCAATACATTTAAAGCTTACATGACTGTACTGGTCTGCTGATTATCAGCATCGCCTGCATATTCATTGTAGTTGGTATTTTATTATGTATGAGAATATCAGAATATTTCTGAAGTATTAATAGTTCATATTCTATAAATATTCAAAATCTATAATGATATTATGTCTATCTCAGAAATCTGACAAATATTACAATATCATTATTTATCTCCCAAGAGTCAGCATGAATAGTACAAACAAAAGAAGTTATATCTAATTTCTGAATTAATTTTGTGAGCTTAAATCTTGTAATTGAACTTGATATGAGTAAATCATAAAAAAATATTCAAATTTTAAAAAGTTTTTTAAAAATGTGGCTTAAGAAAGAGAGAGCTATTGCTGCAAAAAACAATAAAATAGCCCAGAAAAGGATGTTTTTAAAGAAAGAAGAAAATTTGAAAATTGCTAAATATGTCCAAAAAGATATGTAAGGGCATGAAACTACGGGAGAATCAATGAATTGAATAGTTTAATATGAAATCAGAATTCCAAAAGATTTTTGAATGAGATAGAAATGCAAGGAAATCTTAAAATATCAATACTCAAGTTCATTCTAGAATTAACTAAGAAAAATCAATAATTTAATAGAGTATTGAATCTGCAGTAGAAAAGTATAGAATTAACAATATTATAGAATGTAGAAAAATGTATATGTTGAGTTAAATTGCTAAATAATTTTTGTTTAATCATGACAAATAAACCAACAACAATAAAAATACCAACATAATTTCTGAACTTAGATGTTTAATTTGACCACGTAACTACATCATACCTACAATTATACCTCTTTTGAATAAAAATGCATATTTTAATATTATGAGAATTTCTCTACAGTTATCAAAATATACATTGTTCAATTCTTTTACTTTGGAGAAAGTTACAAGATTATATGAGCAGATATATTCTCTTAGTTCTTCTTTAACACATTTATTAAGGACCCTCACACAGTAACAGATATAAAAAGACCTTGTTTCAGATTGAAAGAGTTCATAATGCTTTCTCCAAATTATGTGATAAACAGTGTATGTCAGAGATGCCTGGATAGCTCAGCTATTGAGCGCTTGCCTCATAATCGCAAGGTCTGGGGTTTGATTCCCAGTCCCAGCCCTTGCAAACCCATAGACTGAACTGCAGCTCAACTGGTAATTGCCTGGATGGCTTGGTGGGTGGTAAAGTTCTCGCTTCCCATGTGGGAGCTTCCCGGTTTTGTTCCTACCACATGCAGCCCACATCCACTTGTGTGGAATGAAACCACATCACAACTAATGATGTGCAACTATGGTGACTGCTCTGGGCTCTCCCCCATTGTCTCTCTCTCTCTCTCTCTCTCTCTCTCTCTCTCTCTCTCTCTCTCTCTCTCCCTCTCTCTCTTTCTCTCTCTCTCTCACCATCTTTCAAAACAATAAAATAAATCTTTAAAGGTAAAAGTGTATGTCAACTGTTCTAATTATAAGTTTAATTTTGCTTGCTATCATCAATTTTTATAAGAGATATCATTGGCAATTGTATTTATCATTTTCTACCTGGAAAAAACTTACTAAAACCCAAAATATACATAAACTGAAATCTTGGAAATGTATGCTGAAGTTGATTGTAACAGCAGTTCACCTTCTGGAATCTTAGCTTATCTAGACAGTAGTCAAAAATGCTATTAACTGAGATTTTCTTTTCAGTAATAAAAGGAAAACTCCTGAAAATACAAGTTTTTCCCACTTTAATTCAAAACTTTGCCTAAAAATGACTCCATTAAAAATAATAAAGTAGGGAAAGCTGGGATGGCTCAGCGGGTAAAGCGCTCGCTTTGAAGCCCTGAGGACCGAGGATTGAATCCCGGCCCCGGCCCATGCAGACCCACATGCTGAACTGAGGTGTGCCCCCAGTTCAGTTCTTGCCGGGACCTATGCTGGAGGCTCCCGGCCCAGTTCCTGCCCTGCGCAGCCCTGTGCCTGCCTGTGGAGTGAAACTATATAGAAAACCAATGTCAACTATGGAGACTGCTCTGGGCCCTCCCCCTTCTCTCTGTCTCTCTCTGCCTCTGTTTCTCTCTGTCAAAAATCAATAAAATAAATCTTTAAAAAAATAATAATAATAATAATAAAGTAGCTTTTGAATAAATGCTCAGAATCATGTATTCTTGACATCTTATGAAATATAAGTAATTTTGGAAGTGCTAACGTAAAAAACAATGGAATACTTCTTTCTGTCACATCAAGACATCTAAATCAATGTTTGTTTTGTTTTTAAAATACAGCTCAAAATTAATGCACACATAAGTGTTCTATGCATCTTTTTTAAAAAAGCTTTATTTTATTGTTTTTGATGACAGAGAGACAGAGACACAGAGATACTGAGAGAAGGGGGAGGGCCCAGAGCAGTCTCCATAGTTGAACTTTATCAGTTTTCAACATGGTTCATTCCACACAGGTGGGTGGGAGCCTCACAGGACCGGAAATGGGCTGGGGGCCTTTTGCATGGGAGACATGCATACCCACTGAAGCCAGGGGCCAAACTGGGGTTGGCAGGGGCAGAACCAAACTGGGGGCCTCCTGCATGAGAAGCACACCCCAGTTCAGCATATGGGTCAACACAGGCTGGGGATAGGATTCGATCCTCAGTCCCTGGGGCTGCAAAGCAAGTGCTTAATCCATTGAGCCATCCCGGCTTCCCCTATGCATCTTTTTTTGAAAGTATTTTTCTGTTCAAAGTGTTAAGGTCAGAATCACCTTTGAAAATTATCAGTTGGTTACTTCTACAACAAGGGGAGGTCTTTGGCTTGGTGTGACATCTGTCCTTTATGATGACAGTAATTTTGCTCTTCTGAAACAGGCACATTCTGTCACTTTGTATTACATCAGTTTTCAATTTCAAGTGATCAAAAGGTTTGACTTTCAGCAAGATTGAATAGTTCACCTTTTGGCTAAAAAACCTTTTAGTAACACTGTCTATTCTTAACTCTTCTGATTTCCAGCAAATATATGCGCTATCTTCTATGAATGAATATTTAATAGCTACTAGTAAACTCCTTAAAGTATAAAGCCATGTTGGCATTAAAAAAAAAAAATTCTGCCTTTAGTGTTAGACCCTTTTTTGAAGGAGATGCCTAATGAGTGAATTGTAGATTTTTATTTGTGCCTCTGTTTCATTTAACAGTGTTCACTAGAAGTCTTCAACATATTCAAATTCTGTTTTATAAAAAGAAAAAAAAAAGAAGAAAGAAAAAAAAAGAAAAAACAAAGTACTTTTTGTGACTCAAAAAGCAAAAACATGTACTTCAGATCATTTGATCAAAATAAAACAAGCATTTAATGTGTTATAAATTCTTAAGGGGGGAAGTGGATGTATCAGTTAAGAGGAAATAACAGATTAAAAGTCATAGAATGGAAAATAATGGTAAAATGTTTTAAGTTTTCTAGTTATGTTACTGTTTTGATAGAAAGCTGATGGAAATGTATAGTCACTAAATACCAAATACAATGTGCAAATATATTTTTTCTTTTGCTTACTCTTAGAAATATGTATGCTCAGAACCAACTGTAGGGAGAAAATTTTTCCCACATAAGAAATTGCTCAATTTATACAGGGAACATTTTTTACCTGCCCTCCTTTTTTCACCATGATGCACACTGCACTGCCTTCTTTATTAAGAACCTTACCTGAATCTAAAAAAGAAAAAAAGAATTAAAGTAGTTGCGATTTCATATGTCATCTTTTTTACATTGAATTTAAAGGCTGTCCTTGATCTTGTCTTCTTAAAATGTGAATAAAATTATTGATTAGCTTTTTATTTTATTTTATTTTATTTTTAAGATTTATTTATTGTTTTTTGACAGAGAGAGAGAGAGAGAGAGATACAGAGTCAGAGACAGAGAGAAGGGGAGGGCCCAGAACAGTCTCCACAGTTGCACACCATCAGCTTTTCCACATAGTTTCACTCCACAGGTGGGCAGGGCTGCACAGGGCAAGAACTGGGCCGGGGTCCCACCCCAGTGAGAATCGAACTGGGGGCACCCCCCAGCCCAGCACATGGGTCTGCACGGGCTGGGGCCGGGACTCGATCCTTGGTCCCCGGGGCTGCAAAGCAAGCGCCCAACCCACTGAGCCATCCCGGTTTCCCCTTGATTAGCTTTTTAAAAATAGCTTTAGTTCTGCTTTGGGTGGCTTTGATTTTTTAAAACCATTCACTATGAAAATTGAGTGAATATATTTGTTCAGAATTCAACTGAGCTATTACAACAAAAACATGAATTAGAGGTGAACACTTTGATTAATAACCAAGTCTTCAAGAAACTTTTACATGTAATAAGTAACCAATCTCAGACTCTTTCTTCCTTTTCTAGAGTCTATTCCAATATTTCTACTTAGCCTTTTGCAGATTTTTCAGTGTCTCAATACCAATATATTTTCTCATAATTCAGATTTCATCCTAACAGAATCATACAAATTTATGAGAATTGTTTTGCTCTTAGCTTCTTGAAAAAAAAAGTTTCCCTACTCTGGCTCATTGACTAAGCTTAAGAAGAAAAAAAAGCCCAAGCCCTATCACTTCCCCTTTTCTATCATTTTTGTAATCTCAGCTTCATTCCACTTGACAGAAAATATGCACTAAAGAAGGAACACTTTCAGTTCAGAACCAGCTCCACGCTACAATACCCTCAACCCTGTGAGTAACAACCCTGATTCACATGTTCCCGGGTTTTCAGATTACTGAATTAATATCTATACCTATATAGGTAAATGTATATGTATTCCTGTAACATGAACATTCCTGGGTGTTATTGTCCTTATCGGTAAAGTCCCTATTATTGTTAATGTTTCATAATTCTATATGCAAAGTAGAGAATTATAAAATTTATAAATTAGAATTATATTTGCAACTTTTTATTAAGGCTAATCACTTGCTTTAAAAAAACTGTCTACCTTGATATGTAATTAACTAATCAAAAATATCTCTTAGTTGTACTATGTGCTCAACAAAATGGTGTTAGTAGTGACGGCAGGTGACCTTTATAGTGTTCCCAAGGCTGTGGAATACCCCCGAATATGCTGCGGCTCCTCACCTCCAGGAAATCTTTGGTACTCCCTGATTATTGCCAGCCAGCACTAGCCAAGGTGTCAGTCTTTCTTTAAGAGGCTGGCTCATCCGAATTTCCTACAATTTGAGGTCACATACTAACAATTCTTTCATTTTTCTGGAAGTCACTTGCTTTTTACTCCCTTTTCTTTTTCCTATCCCTCTTATCCAAAGAATGAACTTCAGTGCCTATTTGGCCTTCTAATATTATACTCTTATTCCATGAACAATAAGGCTCACAAAATCAATTCTCTGCTCCTTACCATTTCACAATTATTTTATCCAACAGGCTTCTTTTCCCAGCTTCTTTTTATACACAAGTCTCCTGTCGAGGATACACTGATGAGTCAGACATAGTACTTGCCCTCCATGGTCTCACTAGGTACTGGGTGAACAGATGATTTTCATGCTAAGCACCTGCATGCAAGGGTATAACTCTCTGAAGGTAGAACTCATGTCTACCTCATTCACTATCACATCCCTCTCTTAGTTTCCTTGGGCAGCCATTACAATTTACAACAAACTCTCACAGTTCTGGAGGCCAAAAGTCTGAAATCAAGGAGTCAAAGGGCCATACGCTCTCTGGAGGCTCTCGGGAAGAATTCTTGCTTCCCTAACTGCAGAGCTAGACCAAATGTAGAGATTGTCCATCAATCACCTTCTTCTCTTGTGTCTGTGCAGGTCCACATAGTTCAGATACTGCACTCACAACCTTTCCATCACCATTGTACCATCTGGTTCTTTTAACCTGGTTTCTTCTATTGACCTCTCAGATCTCAGCAGAATCACTGTGGACTGCCAACCATGTGCTCCCAGCATTCTCATGGACATGGGAAGTAATGCAAAAGTTCAAGGGGAGGCACCTATGGCTCTGGAAGTCCAACAGACAAGGCAAGACTCCAGACTGGTGTCCTAAGGCCTGACTGTGTGAGGAAGCAAACTGTATTGGCAGAGAAGCAAAAGCAGAAATCCTGTCATAACCTGAGCTACTCCTTCATTTTGTTTACAATGTTGTCACCCTTTCTCTCAGGTTCTACTGTAGGTGCTCAGTGATATGTTTGCTGTGTCTGCTTCTGAATGAAACCCCAAATTCAGGGTCCCAATTAAACTGCAGCCTTAGGCCCTCACATGGAGACCCTCTTAAGGGACTGCATTCCTTCCAACTTTTTACATGGCTGCCACTCCAGCATGAGAAAACTGACAATGGTTGCGAACCTACTATATATTAGGCACTGTTTCCATATGTCATTAGAGAAACACAGCGCAGTCAGCTATTATTACCATTCTAGAGATGAGATTTGGGACATGTCCAAGGGTCCATAGCTAGTGAGCAGCAGAGCTGAGAAGCTAATATGGGTCATCTAACTCCAAAGCCCACGACTTTATCCTTTATTCTGCTGCTTTCAAATGTATTTAGCTGTACACTTCTCTGTTGACACAAATGTGTAAAGTTTGAGTCAGTAATTGAACAAGACTTTAGAGAAGCCAACAAGCAGTCAGAAAACTCTAGTTCTATTCTTTATTCTTAAATGAACTTTGCAGATCTCATTAGAATAATTTCTGGGTTCCACTTCCCTCAGCCACTTTGGAATGCGGTCAGCCCTCAAGTGCTAAGAGCAATTAGAGTAATCTTCAGTATGGATTTTCATAAAATGATTATCAGCAGGGTAGAAGCATCTAATTCCATTATGTAAAATTTTTCAAGTAGGAAAATGAAACACTTTCTAAAGGTTATACTGTAAAAGTATTAATACTATAACTCTGAAGTGGTGCTTTTGTTTGTATAAGAAGTAGAGGGGCATGCATATACAACATAGTATAGAATGGTAACTAAGGTATCAATATGAAAATTTAATTATATTCTTTTATTTCTCATTTTGTGACTGAAAAATGAACCCCCTGAATAATTGAGAGCTGACTCGTAAAATCTGTATCATCATTCATCCCATAGAAGGGCTGTGAGACATAATAGGATGATCTATGAAAAGTACATTAATTAGAAAAAGGATTATGTTGTACATAATCTTCTTAGCATTAACTTGAGACTATTAACTAAATGTGTTAATAGCAAAATAAAATGTTTTGCTACATCTCAATCCATCATTTATGGCACCAAACAGACATAACATATGGAAATAAAAATATATTATCATATTCCTTACTATTTAAGGATAACCTTTTTCTTCAATTTTCTATTAATCTGACACAAAACTACTCAGAACCTGATACAATGCCTTTAAAAGTTGTTTTAATAATGGGACAGAGCATTTTTAATCCTCTGTTCAAAGTCAGTGCACAGTTTCCAATAAAATTATTTTTAATATTTGAATATTTGTTTTGCAAATGTGGATGTATTTCTTTTCATTGGGTTGTCTACTAAGGTTATACTATTTCTCACACAGCTGAAGATATTGTTAAGATCTTCAACATCTTTTCATTGAGCTTAGATGTGGATTTATACAACAGTTTGAGTTGGCAGCTTTTGTTTCTTTCTTCGTCATGTCTAGTTGGAAAAGCTTCGGGTAGACACAGACTGGAATCCAGATGTCGGCCCCATCAGAGTGATTGTGGACAATTACTTAAGAATCTCTGATCCCTGCTATTGTCAGTAAAGTGATGACAATTTTACCTATTTATTTCAAAGGATTACTGAGAGGATCAAATGAGGTAACAAATATAAAGCACTTAAACAAATGCCTGGCACTTAGTAGGCATTTTTCAATTGTAGTTTTCCTTTGCTTTGTTCCTTTGGGCTTACTCCTATCTCTACATACCAGGCCCAGTGGTCAGAGAGAAAACTGAGGGCTTGGCGTCTTTTCTAATTATTCCTCTTCTCTTTTACCCTCCACTGGATCTCTAAATATGAACTGAGCTTTGGTCTTCTCGAGTTTTTTAAATTTTTTCAATAATAAGGTATTAGTTTTTATAAGACTGTACTCTTTTTGCCATTCTCAATGTGTGAAGTTAATATTTTCTAGTTCTGTAATCACAAAATTTGTGATCCCTTCAAGTCCATTTATTTGGTTTAGTTTCACAGACACTTCCTCAATCTTCCTTTCCATGAGTTACTGAGGATTGATAGCATCTCCTGTGCATGGGGTTGCCCTGGAAGTCTCTGATCACTTGGCTTACACACTCTGTCTTTTTTACCAAATATTAAAGTGAATAATCTAACCAGGAAAAATGACTTTTCATTCACTTTTGGGGAGACACATTTTGAGAGGTTTTTGTTTGTTTGTTTTAAGTTTTTCAGATATTCTGGTTTATATACAAGAATATATGAGTATTTCCAAGATACTTAAGGAAGAAAAAGAACAGTGTGAGGCTGCCTGTTGTAAAAACTATGTATCTGTTGTTTAATTAGTAGCTTATTATAAGGCTCAGAATAATGACTACTTAATTATTCTTTTTAAAATTTCTTCTTTGGCAACCACTATTATTAACCCTCACCTCCTGTGCTTGAGAAGAGACATGCCAATGGCAAACCAGTTTAAGGTCCCCAGATCTACGAACCTGCTAGTTCTGTAAAGAATGTTTTGGGACATAAGCATGACCATTCATTTACCGATTGTGTTCAGCTGCTTTTGTGCTACAGCCACAGAGTTGAGTAGTTGCCATGAGAATGTGAGGACTGCAGAGCCTAAACTGTTCACCCTTAGAAAAAACAGTTTGCTGATTCCTAACCTATACAGTAAGATTGAAGAATATTTTCTCATAGGTACCCATTGATACAAAAGACCTGTTGCTGTGTTTTGAATTCCCTCCTGGGGAGATCTGGCATTGTGAATTTCAAGTCTCTGAGGTATAGTAGTGTTGACAGATCTGAGTGTATAACTAAGTCACTTGACCTCTCCAAATAGTTTCACATACTGGGCAGTCAGTAACTATGACTTACTCTCCTTTCTCTACAAGGAAGCTTTATGGTGAAAATATTAATGTGTGAACCCTGCTATTATGGGAAGTTAGGTATTTAAAATGTCAGCTCACTGGGTTAAGCGCTCACTTTGCAGCCCTAGGGACCAAAGATTGAATCCTGGCTGAGGCCCGTCGTCAGACCCACATGCTGAACTGGAGTGTGCTTCCCATGCAGAAGGCCCTCAGTTTGGTTTTCGGTCCCCAGGTCAGCCCCTGGCTCAAGGGGGCATGCCTTCCATGTGGGGGGCCCCCAGATCAGTCCCTGCCCTGTGCAGCCCCTGCCCACCTGTGTGGAATGAAACAATGTTGAAAGCTGATGACTTACAACTATGGAGACTGCTCTGGGCCCTCCCCCTACTCTCTGTCTCTGTCTCTCTCTGTCGCTGTCAAAAACAATAAAATAAATCTAAAAATAATAAATAAATAATGTCAGAGGCAGATCTTTCAGTACACACCATCAAATAAAGCACTTTTTTTTCAAGGTCCAGGGCTAAGGCACCACACATATTCTTGCACTTAATAAGACTTGAGAGATTTATTTAATACTTATCTTTCTGATGATGCTCCACCTAAATTAGAACTGTCTTTTTTTTTCCTTTCCTATTTCCGTATACAACATCTATTCTCCTAAAATACTTGCTAGTTTTTATTTCTTGATACTTTTTAATGTATCTGTTTTTTAACATTATTTCCATTATTTCCATAGAAAAACAGACTTCCATTTTATAATGCTAGAGCACTTACCCTTTGAATTCATATTTCTTCCCTAACTGTGTCTTCATCTGTGTCCCAAGGCAAGGCAAGATCATACATACATACATATACACATACATACAAACATACAAATTTTAATCTCATCTGCTTTCACTTTTCAAAATGAATGGGTTTGAAAAATACTACAATTTTTAGTTAATTTCTTAACTCAGACACATGTTTCTCTTCTTTTACATCTTAGTTCAACTGATTAAATAGATTTCTCTGGTGTATTCAGGTACTTCATTTAGCTTTTAGGTTTAACCAGGTGTTTCCATCATTTATCTAATTGACAAAATCTTAACTAAATTTGGAACATTTAGTAAGTCCCTTGTAAAAACTATAACAGAAAAGAATGAAGACAAATTATCCTTAAAAACTCTATTTTGTCTTTGTCTCTGTTTTTCCCTAGTTTAAAAACAAAATGAATGAGCCAATAGAAGTGAATATCCTAATTTCACACACTGGGTGAAGACTATAGTTACTTACAAGCAGAATACTCTAAAGGAAGGCTACCCCTGAGAAAGCACCTGAGCCATTTCTAACCTCTTTGATAAATGCTACTGCAGTTAAAGTTTCAGAGTCAGTTGGGAAAAAATTAATGCAGGGCTTCTTCTGAGCAGTGGTAGATCTGATCTAGACAGGTGTACATTGTAAATCAGAGTTTTCACATTTCACTGCCTGCAACTAACTCAAACTGTCTGTTTGTAGCCAGTTGTAAATTGTGTAGCTAAGATGGAGCATAACAAACAAATTGTGCTGCAGTCTTAGATACTGGGAAAGAATTTGAAGATCAAACTCTTGGAAAAATAATCAACTGAGAAAGGTGAGCTTAATGCCAATATTAAGAAGATTGTAATAGTAAAATGAAGCCAAATAGTAATTATATTGCATCAAGAATAATAACAAGGTCCATCCATGTTGTCACAACATGGATGGACCTTGAAAACATCTTATTAAGCAAAATAGAATGAAAGAATGAAGAAACATAAGACCTCACTTATAGGTGGAATATAAAACTGAAAGGAACAAAGAAACAAAGACTCATGGACACAGTCAATAGTTTAGTGGTTACCTGAGGGTAAAGGGGGGTGGAGTGGGGGAATAGGGAGGGTGAATCAAACATGCGGTGATGGAAAGTGAGCTGATTCTGAGTGGTGAGCACATAATGTGATGTATAGACAATGTAATGTAGAATTGTACACCTGGAAACAATGTAATTGATATCAATTAATGTCACCCCAATAAATTTAACAACAACAGCCAAAAGAATAATAACAATAGTGGGGCAGCCAGGATGGCTCAGAAGGTTGAGCGCTCACTTTGCAGCCCTGGGGTTGGAGGATCGAATCTCGGTCCCAGCCCATGCAGTCACATATGTTGAACTGGGGTGTGCCCCCAGTTCAGTTCTCGCTGGAGTGAGCTTCCCATGTGGGAACCACCCAGCTTGTGGGAGCGTGATTCCCATGCAGGAGGCCCCCAGCCCGGTTCCTGCTTTGCATAGCCCCATGCCCTCCTGTGGAATGAAACAGTGTTGAAAACTAATGGCACACAATTATGGAGATTGCTCTGGGCTCTCCTCCCATCTCTCTCTCTCTCTTTCTCTCTCTCTCTGTCAAAAACATTAAAAATAAAAAAAAGAAGAATAACAATAGTGAATCTTATCTTATTTATTAATTTGATTAAAAAGTAGTTATTGGAGTATATGATTCACCAAGGCTTATATAAAAATGTAAAGATAAAGAAAGAGTAAATATTCATATGAAATAAAACTATTTGAATGTCTACCAGTAGCTGGAGGTCCTATTTGTGACTATTTGTTAATAAATAGAATCTTTACTTTGGTCTAATCAGTATTTAGATCTCTGCAACGTAGTAGGTCTCTGCACCCTAGTGCACGATCCGTATTTATGCTTTTTCTTAGGGTAAGGCTTATAAGTTGATTTGGAGGCAAGAACACACACACATTCCTTCTCTTTCACTAATGTGGTTCTGAATTTTTTCAACCTAAGAAACACATTTAGAACTATAATGAGCCTTAAAATTTATCTAGTTCAAGCTTTTCACTTTAGAGGTGAGGAAACTGAGGCCAGATGATATTTAATGACTCACTGAGAAGACAACATGATATTTTTGAAACAAATTTGGGGATAGAATTTAGAGAGATACAGATTTGAATCCTAAGTCTACAAATTCAATTTTATTAACATGTTGGAGCCTCTTTCCTACATACAGTAAACTAAGAATATAAAATATTCAAGTATTCTTCCTTTTTCTACTAGAACTTATGAGTATTTATTTATTTATTTATTTATTTTATTTTCCTATCCTTGGCATAGAATCACCCTTTTGCAATTTAGGCCTTGGGACCTTTGTTTGTCCCAGAATTAGTTATCAGATGAGAACTCGAGAACAAAAACAGCAATTCTTAGCTTTTTCTTTTTTTTTTTTTGACAGAGAGATAGATACAGAGACAGAGACAGAGACAGAGAAAAGGGGGAGGGCCCAGAACAGTCTCCATAGTTGCACATCATTCATTTTTCCACATAGTTTCATTCCACAGGTGGGAGTGGGGCTGCACAGGGCAGGAACTGAGCCGGGGTCTTCACCCCAGTGAGAACTGAACAGGGGGCACTCCTCAGCTCAGCATATGGGTCCACACGGGCCGGGACCGGGATTCGATCCTTGGTCTCTGGGGCTGCAAAGCGAGCATTTAACCCACTGAGCCATCCCAGCTTCCCAATTCTTAGCTTTTTGGTTCAACAGGCAAGGTCTACGTATGAAGACTGAAAAGCCTTGAGAATAGATATAGTTTAACAGGACACGTTTTGTCCTTATTCTTACTTAGCACCACTACCCTCCTTCCTTGGCCATTAGATAAAGACCTGTAATGTAAGCTTGGGAGTAAATGGAGAATTGGAGAGTAAACAATTCAACTGAGAAGTTGGTCTGTCTCCTTGCCCTGCCACTTCCCTATCTTAGAGAGAATAGGAAGTAGTAACAAAAAGTTTCCTAAATAGATGTGCAGGATCAGACACTTTAAGGACTTCTCCTGTCCTCTCTGAACTGATCAGTAATGTTGATGTCCCTCTAGCCATAATGGCTCTAAAATGGTGATGGATAGCGGAGATGTTAGAAGTAGAGTACGTGAATGGAGTGAGTACTCACTGACACCCCCTCAGTTCTCACACACAACATGAAGGGACAAGAGAACACCTAAGTATTTTCTATGCCTTTAACAAAGGATTGAAAGGCTGCAGGGTTGGGGTGGAGGCTGCCCCCACAACCAATGGAGCATAGCATTCAAAATGAGGGAAGTTCAGAGCTCCTTGAGATGCTTTTGGATATATATGTCTTAAGACAGAACACATGCCTACGAGGACTTTCAACAGATGCATTATAAGTAAGAAACAAAGACAAAAAAAGATTTATAGTCATGTAGAGAAAAATGCTCAGCCGTCTCCAGCCTGACACTTCAGCTCCTGCACTACCTGGTCCTAGCCTATTTTCCTAACATTTGGAGTTTACTCTTTTCCCTCACTCCTCCAGTTCAGTGCAGAGCCTGGCTTTATTAATACACCTGCCATTCTCCAAAAGATACCTTCCTCTTTGTTTAGTTTATCCTCTGTTTGCCACTTAAGTGGCCCTTCGAAAGCCCTTTAAAAGCAGGCCATAGAACATTACCCTCATCTTTTAATGTTATGGTAAGTCTTATCTCTCCCATGAGAGTTTCTAAATGTTTCTAAAGTTGTCCCAAAATTCACGCAAGACTTGAATTTTGCATCATTTGTGTGGTAAAGTGTTGCCAATGAAAAAAAAAGACAGCGTGACAGCTGACAGTTCAGGGTTATTAAAAATGGAATGCTACACGAAAGAACAATGCATTTTCATTGTTGAGCAATATTTCTTAAATAATGAAGGTTTGGCAGCTACAGTTCGCAATTTTCATACAAAATATGGTCGGAATAGTGATTTAACTTCATCAACTGTGAAGAGATTAATTAAAAAATTTAGGGAGACTGGATCAATTAGTGATCTTAAATGCTCTGGCCATCCTTCAACAAATTGTTCAACAGAAAACATCGAAGCAGTTCGTGAGAGTGTTGCTGAGAATCCAGGGACATCCATTCGGCACCATGGTCAAGAATTGGACATTTCGAGAAACTTTCTACAGCATATACTCATGAAAGAATTGCATCTTCATGCTTAAAAAGCCATGGAGGCCATTTACCCGATATGCTATTCTGTACATAACCCTATACTGTATACTTCATGAATCAATAAAAAAACATACAATTTTTAATTATAAACCTGTGTTTTCTATCAGAATTACTTATTGCGTGAATTTGGGGACACTCGTTAGTACACCACAGACTTTTTCTCCAGTTCACCTTATGCAGTTTTTATGTCCCCTACTGAAGAATTTTTATTCATATGCATTGGTCATATATATGATTTTCTTATGTGTTGTATATCAGTGGTGCCTGGAGACACCGACTCTATCACCATGGTATTCCTCACTTGAGAGAGGAAGTGAATAATGAACATGTACCGTATTTTCCGGCGTATAAGACGACTGGGCGTATAAGACGACCCCCTAATTTTACAGTTAAAACATAGGTTTAGACATGACCTCACTTATAGGTGGAATATAAGAGTGAAAGTAACAAAGACACAGAGACCTATGGACACACTCAATAGCTTGGTGATTGCCGGAGGGAGAGGGAGGAGGGGGGAGGGAGAGAGGGAGGGAAGGTGGGAGAGGGCACCAGCATTATGGACACAC
>PVKE010024127.1:0-24056 GCA_004027555.1 Craseonycteris thonglongyai | reverse complement strand
AGAGAGAGAGAGAGAGAGAGAGAGAGAGATACAGAGACAGAGAGAGAACTGAACTGGGGGAGCTCCCCAGTTCAGCATATGGGTCCATAAGGGCCGGGGCCGGGATTCAATTTTTGGTCCCCGGCCCTGCAAAGTGAGCACTTAACCCACTGAGCCATCCCGGCTTCCCCTCAAGTGAAATTTTAAACAATATTAAATTTATTGCTGAGAATATCTAAAAATTAATTTCCTGTTGCTAATGACAAATAAGAAAATAGAATAATTGTTTGCTAATTTATCTTCTAAAAAGATAAAAGAAATAAGGGATAATTCCAGCATAACTACTTTACATATGAGCAGATACTTATTTACTATAAATATACATTATTTATATAAGCCTTATATCAGAAATAGAACTGGAAAACAAAGGGTAAAATATTTTAAATATAACGAAACCATGTGTGTCTGTGCTATTTGTATAAAAACTTTTTGACGATAACATGAATTTACTAATTTGTTCTAATTTTAGTTTATAGAAAGATTGTGAATTAACAAAAAAGCTGAATTATAAAATATTACATACACATGTATAAAGAAATTATTTTTACCCTACAGTTCAAGGTCAGATTGGGCTAGTGAAGCACATTCAGTCATTTTGGTTGTTACTTAGTAAAAGTCCTTAGAGAAGCTGCTTAAACAGATAAACAAGTCTGATCTATTGTTAATGGGTGCATTGTTAACATGGAAAAATGTGCCAGAGATCAGTCTAGTCTCTTCTCAGTTCCTGGTACAACCTCTTTGCTTAAATCAATTTTTACTGTAAATGCAGAAAGTGCTTTCAACACAGTGGCAGTGCCAACAGGTAGTTTGGAGGAAGAAATGGGTCATACACAGTTTCTCTCTTCTTTCCATCACCCCACCCTAGCAATCCTTAATAAGCTCTCTGCCTAAGCCAAAACTGGTCTTCTCACTTGTACACACTGTAAGGAAATGTCCCCAGCCTCCTGCTCTACCCAGAAAAGAAAGTTTAGAGCTACCACTATCATCTCAACCCCATTTGGAATCATTACAAATATGGAATTAGAAGAGCTCAAATTATATGGTTTTATTATATGACATTCTGTTCTTTAATATTTTTCTGTGATTATGGTCATGTTGGAAAGTTCTACAAAATATCCCTTAAGTTTTCCAAACTTCTCCATACTATCTCCTGCTTACAATGACTTGCCAATATCTAACATGTATATAGTTTTACTTCCAGGGTGGTTCTCCTACTTATCTTGAATCTAAGTACCGGTATGAGTGTTTTGAAATGTTCCAGCGCATTAAAGAGAAGCAGAGTAATAGAGAAAAGAGAAAATCTGAACAGATATTGAATCAGCTTCTCACTTAACTATTTAAAGTAAGAGCTGGAAATCTTAGCTCCTGCTTCAGAAAGTTTGATTTTTATTATGCATTTCATTCTAGTTGATTTTCTAATCTCCTCTACCAACCATAAAGTAAAATGCCTCTTCTAATGTGTCATTTTTATTTTTTAGAATTAAAAGAAGAATCTTATTGCTAATACCAAAATGGCTTCATGAAGATATTCCTAATATGAAAAACAGTAATGTTGTAAAGATGCTACAGGTAACTAAACACCATCCAATTAAAACTAAGTATTACCTGTGACCAATAGTGCAGTTCAACAGAGTGGAATTTCTATTCAAATAAATAAGTGTGTGTGTATATTAGCATAACTGTATAAACATAGGTAGAAACAAAATTGTATATATTTCAAACCAAACCTAAGAGGGATTAAAGAATGGAATTAGAGAAAGACAAGAGAGGTAGGGACCAAAGGAAGAGTGCAGGAAAGCTCAGTAGAATGAGCATCAGAGACACAGTGGAGCTTCCATTTTCCATGAGATTAAAGAAGCAGATAGAGTCCAAGGAGGACCCCACTTCAATCCTGAGACACAATGGAATTCAGAATAAGAAATGTGAGAGGACTGGGAAATGGTGTTCGCAGTCGTAGACCAGGTTTCCAATTCAGGATAAATGGGACTTTGCTGGTTATGTAGAAACTGCTGAGGCTCATGGAGGAGGGGAAGAAATCTGTTATGTCTCTTCCTCCTACTTTCCAGCACTCTGGGCTGGCCAGTACAGTCCTTAAAAACCACTTGATGGGACAGAGTAGGCTGACCAGATGTACCATTTTACACAGGACAGGAACAGCGGTACTGTCACCGTTCAAACAGTATGTATGGTCAGCCTAGTCTCACTAGGCTAAATTTAAGGTGTCAGTAGGCTGACCAGATGTACTCTTTGAAATGGGACAATACCATTGTTTTCTGTCCCATTTAAAATAGTATATCTGGTCAGCCTAGGACAGACACATTATCCAAGCATTGCGAAGTGTGATGTAAGTGCAGTGACAGAAATGAGACCAAACATGATAGGAATATAGATGAAACATTTTGATACATGAATAGGAATTGCTCAGGAGAAATATAGAACATTCACAATAGAGAGAACAACATGAGGAAAGGCACAAGGTGAGAAGAACACAGGTATTTGCTTTATCAAAAAGCTTTAGGCAAGGAGTGTGACTAGAATGCTGGAATGGTGAGTGGGGTCAGATCACAAAAGGTCTTATTGCTATGGGACTCAGACTTCATTTTGTTGATCAGTAGTTTTCAAACTTAAAAAGAAATTATTTTTAGTCTAGGAACTCTGTGCTCAAATGATGTGAGGAAGAGAAATACTTGTAAAACAAATAAAGTAAGCCCATTAATCAACTCCTTTCTCAACCCCAGAGAAGTCCCTAAGGCAAAAGTTTTCAGCCTTGTTGCATATTAAAATCCCAATGCCCAAGCCAAAACCCAGGATCTCTGTAGGGAGGGTGGGCCTGGGGATACCCAGGCATCTGTTCTTTCCAAAGCTTCCCAAGTGATTCCACTACAATACTGCAGAAGAGGAACCAGTGAGGGACCATTGAAATAGACACGGTCCTAGGAAAGGGGCAAAATTAAGAGGGTCAGAGAAATGAGCATAGTAAAGTGTGGACAAAATGTCGAAGAGCAAGGATCCACAATGCTGACCACTTCGTAGAGCATCTATAACATAAGAAGTAAATGAATCCATGAATGGGACAAGGAGCAGATCCCTGGTGGTCCTGGCCCAGAGGTTCAGTTGAGAAGTGACTGGGAAGTGAGGAAGAGGGAACTGAGAGTAGACATCTTTTGATGAGTGTGGACTAGAAGGGAAGTGAAGGAAGAGGCTATGCTGACACATGGTCAGCTCTCAAGTACTCATGGAATGAATGAATAACAGTTACTCCAGAGAGAGATGTGGGGTCAGATTCATGTTTGTATGAAATTGGACAGGCTTGAGAAGGACTATTTCAGAAAGAGAGGGGAAAATGATTGAGCAAGGCTGTGAAAAGGAGGGGAGGGGATGTTCAAAGGGAAGAGGTGGAAAGTTCACCTCGAGCAGAAGAGTCTTTGTCACTGGATACATGAAGAAAAAGGTGTGGATGTGGTTGATTTCAACGGTGGTAACACTGCCTAACAGTGGAGGAACGATCTAGTGCAAGTGAACTCACACATGTAATAAAGTTCATACTTAACAGTTAATTGGAGGAGAAACATATATTGACCAAACTGCAGATGATAAATACTATCATCTTAATATTCATTCCACTTAGTTCTATCCTGCTCCTCCATTAACTATCCTAAAGAATTGGACATTTTTTGTGACTCCAAGACTTGGCTGCGATCTCATTGTCATCATATCTTCTTCTTCCTTTATCATCCTTGTTTTGGAATAGTTCCCATTGGTTTTCTTTGTCCTTCACTGTGGTTCAATTCTCCACTTAGTTGCCAGCATAGTGGGAAAAAAATGCTTCCTCTACTCAGAATTTAACAACTTTACATTCTTAGTTTCCTATAGTACTATGTCTAGTTCTTTGACTTCATCTGACCTTTAACTACAGTGGTCCCCCTTTTCTGTGGTTTCACTTTTTGCAGTTTGTTACCTGTGATCAACCTTGGTCCAAAAATATTAAATGGAAAATTCCCGTAATAAATAATTCATAAAGTTTAAATTGCATGCCACTGTGAGGAGTATGATGAAATCTTGAGTCAAGGATGGGAATTATCTCTTTGTCCAGTGTATTCACATTGTATATGCTGCCAGCCCAAATTGACTGTTGTGGTAGCACAGTGCTTGTGTTCAAGTAACCCTTATTTTACTTAATAATGGCCTCAAAGCACAAGAGAAGTGATGTGGCACTTTGGGTATGCCAAGAAGAAGCCATAAGTGTATGCATATATAGAAAAATATATAGTATATATAGTTGTATACTGTTTAATGATGGGATATGCTCTGATAAATGTGTTGTTAGGTGATTTTGTCCTTGTGCAAACGTAGAGTGCACTTACACAAACTCAAATGGTATAGTTCACTACACACCTAGGCTATATGGCATAGTCTATTTCTTCTAGGCGATAAGCCTGTACAGCATGTCATTGTACAAAACAACACAAGACTAGATCAAGCACAAGAGAACAGGATGTAATCAAGAGAGAAAATATACACAAGATGTGTGAGGCTGCTGCCAGTGTAACATGGCATTCTGTGTTATAGCAAACTTTTTTCTTATAAGTAAGAGTACTATCTAAAATAGCAATAGAACATGTAGTACAGTAAATTCTTACAGTAACATAGTCATTTATTATGTACATAATTGTAAGTGCTATACTTTCATACAACTGACAGTGCAGTAGGTTTGTTTACTCCAGCATCATCACAAACATGTGAGTAAGACATTGCACTCTGGCATTCTGACAGCCTTGATGTGACTAGACGATAGGAATTTTTCAGCTCCATTCTAATCTTACGGGACCACCATTGTATATGTGGTCCTTCATTAGCTGAAATGTTATGTGCTGCATGACTACACAGGATTAGGTACTATCCTTGGTTTCAGGCATCCACTGTGTATCTTAGACCATAGTCCCTGTGGAGATGAGGGAACTATTACACATGTTTTCCCATCTCAGTCCAAGCCTTGTACGTTCCATGGGAACGGTGAGCATGAAAAGAATTTGAACAACATTTCATGCTGCTTTATTCAAGGTCTTCCTTTTTGCCAAACTTCCTACGCATTCTGGGCTCCTGAAATTAGAAGTGACCCATAGGGTTTTCTTCAGATGAAAAGTCACCTCAGGCTGCTATAACAGAATGTCATAGGCTGAGTGGCTTAAAAAACAAACATTTATTTCTCACGTTCCAGGAGGCTGGGAAGTCCAAGATCAGGATATTGGCAGATTTGGTTCCTATTGAATGCACTCTTGCAAACAGCTGTCTTCTTGGTGGATCCTCACAGGGCAGAGGAAAAAATCATCTTTCTCCTGTCTCTTCTTATAAGGGCACTAATTCCATTGTTTTTGTTGTTTTTTAAAAAATTTATTTTTATTGTTTTTGACACAGAGAGAGAGAGATACAGAGACAGAGAGAAAGGTGAGGGCCCAGACAGTCTCCATAGTTGTACATCATTGAGTTTTCCACATAGTTTCATTCCACAGGTGGGCATGGGGCTGCACAGGGCAGGAACTGGGCCGGGATCTCACCCCAGTGAGAATTGAACTGGGGGCACTCCCCTGTTCAGCATATGGGTCCGCACAGGCTGGGGCCAGGATTCAATCCTGGGTCCCCGGGGCAGCAAAGTGAGTGCTTAACCCACTGAGCCATCCCGGCTTCTCCAACTAATCCCATTCTTGAGGGCACCACCCAAAGACTAATTACTCCCCCAAAACCCCACCTCTTATTACCATCACACTGGGGATTAGGGCTTCAACATATAAATTTTGGAGGGACACAAACATTTATTTAGTCCATAGCAGGCAGCTATAATTTTATAATTGTGTTGGGTGGGAGTTGTATGCCCTGGGAAGTCAGCTATCAGCTAGAAGGTCTTGAGTCTTTTTCTTACCCAAAAGAATCATCAGGCTTTTATACAAATAAAAATTTTCTTCATTCACTTTCCTGATCTGTATGAATATGTGTGAATGGTGAGTAACTGCACATATTTAGAACCTCAATTCAAAGCATTTATTATGTACTTATTCTCAAATGGAAGCAAAATTGGATTGATTCTCCCCTCCTACCCCATTTTTTTTTTCATTTAAGCAACAAAATATTTTCTTGTGGTAAGTCTTCATAATTTTAAAATATTTCAAATTAAAAATTTTGAAAGGCTCTAAAATAATATGCAAATTAATATGCAAGATGTTTCTTTTCCTTTATAAATTTTAAACAAAGACATATGCTTAAAACATGGATTACTTTTATTTTTCCTTTCTTTCAGTTTCCTATGGAAAAATTTAGTAAAGATTTCCTATCAAGCAGAATAACAAAGGACAATAAAGGAAACTAGATAGGAACAGAAATAATATGAAAAGAAGGAGGGGGAAAGGAAAATTGAGGGAAAGCAGAATTCCATACTTTATTCAGTTATCCAGTGGCCCTTTAAATGTTGTTTGTAAAGTAAAACAATGTTTTTTCTTCCCAGGAAGAGAGTGAACCTATGAATAATAACTCCATTGAACAGGTCCTACATGTTGATCCAGTGATTACAGAGATAGAAACCTTTCTACCAGAAGAACTCAAGCCCATGGACTACAAGAAGGAAAAGAATATAGGATCCCTGAAGATAAAAGACTACCTGAAAAAGTCACTACTCACAGATACTACAGTTGTGTACATTCCTGATCTCAACACTGGGTATAAACCCCAGATTTCAACTTTTCTCACTGGGGGAAACCAACTCAGCGATAATGATGAAACAACTTCCTCAACTCTCAAACCACCAGTTGATTCAGTAGAACTTGGAAAGAGCACCCAGTTTAAAAAACGCCCTAATTTTGCTTTTTCTGTCTCCAGTATGAATTCACTAAGCAACACACTATTTCTTGAAGAATTAAGCCTCATTTTAAATCACGGAGAATGCAGTCCTCCTGATATGCAAAACTCAGTTGAGGAGGAAACCACCATGCTTTTGGAAAATGCTTCACCCAGTGAATCTGTTGCAGAACAGACTCTACTGCCCGATGAATTTATCTCCTGTTTGGGGATCATGAGTGAGGAGTTGCCATCTATTAATTCTTATTTTCCACAAAATATTTTAGAAAGCCATTTCAACAGGATTTCACTTTTGGAAAAGTAGAACTATGTAGTCAGAATTAATGTGGGAAAGCTGCCTTGCAAGCTGAAGTCTGATCTCCCCCTTAAATATAAATTTAATTCTTACCTATTTTTTAAAATTAGAGAATTAAGGTTCAAAGATGAAACATACTTCATGGTTATAGAAGAAGCAACAATAGTTAGGGACACTGCCTGTATTTAAAAAAACTATCAACTGTATCCATTTTATTTCCCCTTATTGCAAGGCACATAACAGATCTCTCTTGTATGAAGGATACATAATACAAAATATGTGGTAGTGAAGTAAATACTAAAAATGGTTCTTTAAAATCAAGACATTAATATTTGGTTGCAAGGAGAGAAGCGTGTTTAATTTTCATTTTATTAAAATTCTCTTGAGTAGATAAAAACATAGCCACATAAAACATAACAATAACAAAATAAGTAAAGGATAGAAACAGAGGAGATATTAATTAGCATGTTTGTTGCATTGTTTTCCTCTACTTTCTATTCAGGTTTTAGAGACTTCATCTTTTTTCTTTTCTTTTTTTTTAATATCTAGGAGAGTATTTTTTTTAAGATTTATTTTATTGTTTGAGAGAAGGAGAGAGAGAGAGAGAGAATGGGGGAGGGCCCAGAACTGTCTCCATAGTTGTGACATAGTTACATTCCACACAAGTGGATGTGAGACCACATCAGGCGGGAACCAAACTGGGGGCCTCCTGCATGGGAGGTTCGCCAGCGTATCGGTGGTTACCATTAGTGCCATAGTTCAGCATATGGGTTTGCACAGGCCAGGGCTAGGGCCAGGGACATGATTCGACCTTGGACCTTGCAATTAATAGGCAATTGATCAACCCACGGAGCTATCCTGGCATCCCAGAAATTTCATCTTATTTTGATTTTGGACTAAGAAAGTTGTAAAACAGTGATGTGTAGAAATCATGAGATGGCTGTTTTCATTCAAGTTAAGAGTGATGACATATATATATTCTCCTGTGTCATAGTTGGTATATTAATTACACTATAGTAGAATTAATGAGGTAGCAGATGCAGGATCAGCAAGGTGTAATTTTGTGTGTGTGTAATAAAGTATGCATTAGATATATGTCAGAAAATTACTGTTAAAACAGACATACGGGGGATGCCAGGAATGCTAGGATAGCTCCACACGTTGAGCACTTGCCTTGCAACCATGAGGTCTGGGGATTGAATCCCGGCCCTGCCTGTGCAAGCCCATGTGCTGAACTGCTGTGCAATGGGTAACCACCAGGATAGCAGTGAACATTCTCACCTCCCATGCACGATGCTCCCGGTTCAGTTCCAACCCTGTGCAGCCCCACAACCACCTGTGTAAAATGAAACTGTTACAACTAATGATGTACAACTCCTCTCTGTCTCTGTCTCTCACTCATCTTCTCTCAAACAATAAAATAAATCTTAAAAAACAAACAAACAGACAGAAGTCCAAATTTGGGATAGCAATACGTGCCACACCTGCCATTGCTCCATGTCCCACGTCCCCAGTAGGTGATCACCACAGGCTTTTCTGCTGTGTCCTAAGGTGACCTCAGAATCATGTCAACACAGTTTTCCTGAAGGCCACTATCCATAATGGCTGAGACTGGAGATGAATTCTACCTTCTAAGTTAGTATTTAAATGTGGGTGATCTTAAAAATATGTAATTCATATTTTAAGCTGGGAAATGGTATCCAGCAGATTTCTCTATTCTGATTAATTTTTTATGTTCAAGAGGAAAGTTTTTTAATGATCAGAACCATTTGAAAATAGGGTAGATTACCCACTGAAAATCTTCTTTTCTAACAGTTGTCAACATTAATAATCCATTCAGATTAAATAGTTTAATTTATTATAACAAATCAGCAGTCAATCGAAAAAAGATCAGTAGGGAAAGCCATGATGGCTCAGCAGGTTGTGCTCACCTTGCACTCCCGGGGTCTGAGAACTCACGGTCCTGGCCTTGGCTTGTGAAGATCCATATGCTGAACTAGGATGTGTTTCCCATGAGGAAAGCCCCCCAGTTTTCCCACCAGCTCACAGGGGCATGCCCCCCATGTGGAAGGCCCCTAGCCCAGTTCCCGCCCCGCATGACCCCTGCGGACATATGTGGAACAAAACTATATTGAAAACTGATGACATACAACTATAGAGACTGCTCTAGGCCCTCCCCTTTTTCTCTGTCTCTCTTTGTCTCTGTCTTTCTCTCTGTCAAAACAATAAAATAAATCTTAAAAAAAAAAAAAAAGGAGGGGGGGATCAGTAGCCTACCATGTGTTTAGCACAAATGAGCAAGCTATTTTATTTTGTTTTTCACTTCTTTTTTTTTTTCATTTAAAAAATGCTAAAAGCAGTTTTGTTGTCATTAAGTGTGCCCCTAAGGAGGATGACCATACATCCTGGCTTATCCTGATTTTTGTTGCAGTGTTAAATGTGGTCACTGGGCCCTTCCACTCTCAGAAGCATCCCACATGCTCATCATATAGTCCCTCTCTGTGAAGACTGTTTAATGTTCAGCATATAAGTAATTTATCATGTCATCTTTTTCTCTTCTTTTTTCTTTTTGCATCAGCAATCCTCTTTATTTTACTTTATGTCATTTACCAAAGATGTTTTTTCCCAAAGTTGAACATTACTATTCACAGTGTATTCCCTGCTGTGAAATTCTATTCTATTTATCCTAAAATATGTACAGGTGTGTGGAGCTAAAGCATAGGCCATGTGAAAAGATTCTGGTAATATAGTTGGAGCCATGTTTACTCCCTTCTTTTCAGCCATGTGTCACAAGACTTGGGAAAAGAGATATGGTAACTTCAAAATCAAGTGAAAACAAATACTGAATATCTACTTATGTCCAATTTTTTAAAATAAAATCTGTAGATTTTATCTGATCATTGCTAAAGTGAAGCTGTTTTTACTCCTTTGCTATAGCTATACTGGCACCTCTATGTTTTTAAAATCCAGGAGTTCTAGTCCTCCATTAAGGATCTGGGGAATATAAATTGTATTATTATGTAAAAACATGAGGAGGCAGTGGACATTTCTTGGCAAGAACATTTAATACCTCTTAATGTATATCCATTGGCATGGCTGGTCCATAGTTGACTGGGAGAGGCTAAAATGTCATGTAGACACATTCATGATTCTCAGAATCAGAGGCCGCTTCACTGAATGAATCTGATTATTAGTTTATTTGATGTTTGTAGTTGAAGATATGCTTCTGGCTTGAAACTATAGGAATGGCAAAAGCAGACAATTTAAAAAATCCAATACAAATAAATATTGAAATGAGAAAAAAGTGTATTTTAAATCACTAATGAAATGCTAATGTTAAATATCTTGACTTGTAAATGATTATATGCCTTTGCTTTATTGTTCAATAATACAACATAATGAAACAAAGAGGCAGGAGGCAGTGTTTAAAGCAGGAATAACAAAAGACTGAGATAAATCTTTGATATTTATCAATATGATGAAGACATCTGTTAACATGTGAAGAATATTTTTATAATGCATTTCAGTATAATTGTAAACTGCCATTCATCTAAAAAGCTTTTTCCAAGCTGAAAGGATTACAGCATTATTTGATACTCTCTGCATTCTTCTATCACAGTGAGCACCTCCTTTAGAGCTTCTTGCCCTCTGGAGTGAGAAGGGTGCTGCTTCCTCTTCTTATGGGGTCTTCATCACACTTGCATCACTTTTCTGAATGGAGGAGACCCTTCTAGTTCCATCATTGCCACTAGTCCTTGTGGTCCCAATGGACTGAAAATTGAGGCTATACCTGTAATTGAGGCAATGTACCTGCCATTGCCCCAACTCGGAAAGTTTCAACTGCTTCATTCCAACACAACCTTGGTAAGTGGGCAAAGGTTTCCTTTCCATGATTATTTAATTCAAGTAGTCACTAAAGTATTGGATGTCCCTACTATGTACATGGCACTCTGCATGATATGAATGTTAACACAATTAGCTAAGCTCCTGTATCGTAGGACCTTATAGTCTATGGGCAAGACAGTCTATGAGACTAAGTTATTGCCCTTTGAGTTTTCATTTTAATGGGGAGTGAGGGTAATGAAATGAGATAGAGGCAGAAAAAAATAAAGAAGAAAAATGCCTGATAATAAATGCTGTGTACAGAAGTAAAATGGGGTAATGTGGGGGAGAGTGACTTGGTGGTCACTTTACACAAGGTGCTCAGGGAAAGGCTATCCTAGGAGGGGTCATTGACATTGCTGTTTGAATAGTGGGTGGGAGCTAGCGTGTAGAAAAATTCTCCAGTGGCTAGTATCTTCTCTTCCTCCTGTAAAAGTTGCCCTAAACCCCATACCCTGCCATCCTTACTTCCCTCTGCCAGAATTTTCTGTAGACTTGGGAGAAAAGTGTGTATCTTTTCATCTTTCCATCTATTCCAGGGGTATTCAAACTTTTGGCTTCCCTGGGCCACATTGGAAGAAGAAGAATTGTCTTTAGCCACACATAACATACACTAATGATAGCTGATGAGCTAAAAAGAAATCACATAAAGGATCTCATAATGTTTTAAGAAAGTTTACAAACTTGTGTGGGACCACATCAAAGCTGACCTGGGCCGCATGTGGCCCACAGGCCCCAGACTGGACACGCTTGATCTAGCGCTTGATCTTATTAGTAACTTTCTTTCTCAGAGTCTCACAATCTTTGTAATTTGCTACTTCCTAAATGGATGTGTCACGCTTCTTGGTGTGGGTTAGGGAGAAGGAGAAAAAGAGAAAAAGGGTGAAAAAATCCCTCATGATACATTGAGAGGAAGGAAAGGAGAAAAAATACAAAGAAAGAATGGCAGATTAAGTATCAGTAATACTGAAGCAAAATGAAACATCATAGTTCTGGACAACAGTAAAACTGACTAAGGGACATCCAATTTCCTCCTGTTCTAGTACATTCTGTACCTCCTACCTCCCTTTTCATACATAAAAACAATGACAGGGGGACAACTGAAATACAGTTTGGAAATGTTCTCTTGATGCTGCTATTTGATCCTGCTGGTTCAACCATCCTCTTTTCTTATATTTTCAGTCTTCCTCCCTTTGACATAGAGGAAGCACATGACTATAGCACAGGGCAGAATTTTCATAAATAAATTTCAGCAGCTGAGATGAAATTAAATACATTGCAGAAGCCCAAAATGTAAAACAGGTGAAAGCAAATCTATTGAAACAGAGGTTGAAGGTCATGCCTATCCTCCCACCACCCTCCTATGCATCTACCACTAAAGCTGCCTACACATGAAGGATGAAAATTCAAGGCTGGGGAGTTCTCTCTTCCACCTGAGTGGGCTGGATGCTGGCCCAGCATCGAGAAGCCCATACCTCAGAATGGCACCAAACTTTGCATCTCAGACGTAGACTGCCAACCCAGGCCGCCAGGACCAGAATCCTCCCAAACTGTTTTACGTTTTGAACAACTTCATAAAAGGGAGTTTTCTCCCAGAGGTGGCTAATAGTGGTGGTACTATATGAAATAATTAACTTGTTTCTTTCCAATTACTTTATCATACATGTCTGGGGTTTGTTCAAGTTAATTTTGTTTGTTTGTTTGTTTGTTTGTTTTGTGATCACTAAGAATAAAATACTGTGTTGTGAATATAATTCAATTTTAGAACCCCAACGATTGTTTAATTGTACTGTGGTTTATCTCTTTATGAAGTAATTATACTAATTTAGGAGGTGCTGTTTTAAAGGGAAATGTTACCCACTTGGCAGATACTATTGATTTAAAATAAAAGAAGTAATTAAAAACAATTTATAGAAATCAATGAGAGATCCAAAATGGTGGAGTAGATAAACACTGTGCCTGCCTCCTATAGTGAACACATTCAAATTAAAACAAAATCATAGAACAATCAACCTGGAGAACCATCTGAAGTCAAGCTGAACAGAAGTTTTATAACTAAGGATATAAAGAAGAAGCCCTATTGAAACTAGTTGGAGGGTAGAGACATAGAACAGGTTGGTCACACACTGCGGAAGGTGCATGAGAATCAGAAGAGATATTTCAGCTGCTGAGGTTACCCTAGAGGAGTTAGAGACCCCAGCCCCACACCAGACTCCCCAGCCAGGAGTACTGGTGCCTGGAAGAGGAGCTGTGAAAAACAGGGGATTCTGACCATCTAGGTGGGGAATGGAAGTCTGAGAGAAACTCAGACATCCTCTTAAAGGGCCCACACAGACTCTCTGGCTGGCAGACATTCTCTGGTAGATGGACAGTGACTTGGGGGGTCACTGAAGACATATGGGGAGAAAGGTCTGTGGCTTCAGGGCAAGGACTGGACAGTTGCTATTTCCCCTTTGTAGGGTCCTCCTCCCATGCAGCCAGTGGGCAGGTACCATCTTTTCTGTGTTGTGTTCTCCCTACGCATGGCCAAATCTACATTGGTATTGGTTTGGTGAGCTCCATTGTTCCACCCTGCTGACTCACTGAGAACCCACCTCACCCAACTCTCCCAAATGCCAGAGGCACTTTCTCAGGGAGCAGCCAGCTCTGCCTGCACTTCAGTCTTTTTTTTTTGGAAAGCATTTGGGGTTTGTGAGCTCCAAGAAGGTGGCAGCTGGACCTGGTGAGCTCTGAGACTTTTGTTTAGTATGTCCAGGCTCAGCACTGGCACCAAACCATAATCTACATTAACCTTGTGAACAAAACTCTTTCCACTCTAGTGACACTCTGAGACCTGGCCTCACCCAACTTGTATACCACACCAAACTTTACCAGTAGCTGAACCTTAGGGAGCTGGCAGGTGGTAGCAGGCCTTGGGTGTCCTGGCTTTTTGCAAAGCTATTTGAGGCCCCAGTACTGGTGGCAGCCTTCCTCAGTTCACAGTATGGCCTCTCCCACATGCCTGTAGGTTTAGCACAGGCAGCTGCCAATCACAGATTCCTTTGTAGCTCCTACCAGGTAGTGACCTGGGCCTACAGCATAGATTCTCCTAAGAAGGCCCAGAACCAACATACTTGGAGGTTGGCTTCAGACCACCACCCGATTAACCCCTAAAGGGGCACACACCAAGGGCAGTCTCAACAGGCACCAGAGCCTGCTGGGGTCAGTTCTACTCCATGGGGCAAGCCCCCTGCACAATAGCCCATAAGCTGTGGATATATACCCAAACCCCACAGTCAGTCAGCCTGAGGGTCAATACCACCCACTGACATGCCAGTAGAAATCAAGATTACTATAATAGGAGGGCAAATGCAACCCACACAAGGGATTCCTGTAACACCTGGCACAGGTAACCAGGGAGACTGTGCCAGGGCCCCAGAGGGCACCTACTATATAAGGCTACTTGGTCAAGACCAGACAATGTAGCAGACCTACCTAATACATAGAAATACATCCCAAATGAAAAAAACAAAAAACAAAAAACAAACAATTAAAACAAAACAAAAAAACTGGAGAAAACTCCAGAAAAAAATGAAATGAAATGGTGACAAACAACTGACCAGATACAGAATTCAAAGCATTAGTAATAAGGATGCTCAAAGAATTTAGTGAGAACTTCAACAAAAAAACAGTAAGCATAAAAAAGGACATAGAAAACATAAAAAAGAACAAGTCAGAGGTAAAAAATACAATAACTGAAATTCAGAATGCAATAGAAGGAATCGCCAGCATACTAGATGAAGCAGAAGATTCAATCAGCGATTTGGAAGACAAAGTAGCAGAAAACACCTAATTAGAATGGCAAAAACAAAAATAATTTTTTAAATGAAGATAGTTTAAGGTTCCTCTGGGACAACATTATGCATAACAACATTTACATCATATGGGGTGCCAGGAGAAGAGAGAAAGTAAGAGATTGAGAACATATTTGAAGAAATAATGACTGAAAATTTTCCTAACATAGTGGAGAAAATAAATATACAAGCCCAGAAAGCATAGAGAATCCCAAACAGGATGAACCCAAGGCCCACACCAAGACACATCTTAATTAAAATGCAAAAAGTTAAAGACAAAGAGAATCTTAAAAGCAGCCAGAGGAATGCTGGGATAGCTCAGCGGGTTTAGCTCTTGCCTTGCAATCGCAAGGTCTGGGGATCGAATCCTGGCCCCAGCCCATGCAAACCCACATGCTGAACTGTGGTACAACTGGTAACCTCCAGGATGGTGGTGAAAGTTCTTGCCCTGAGTTCACTTTCACCCCATGTGGCCCCACATCCACCTGTGTGAAATGTAACTATGTTCTGGGCCTTCCCCCTTTCTCTCTGTCTCTCTCTTTCTCTCGCCTTCTCTCAAACAGTAAAATAAATCAATTTATTAAAAAAAAAAAAAAAACCCCAGCAAGAATAAAGCAGTTAGTTACCTACAAGCGAGCTCCCATAAGACTGCCAACTGATTGCACAACAGAAGGTTTGCAAGAAAGAAGGGATTGGCACAAAATATTGAAAGGAAGGAAAAGCAGGGACAGAAAATCAAGATTATTCTATCTAGTAAGGCTATCATTCAAAATCAAAGGACAGATAAAAGAGCTTCCCAGACAAGAAAAAGCTAAAGAAATTCATCACCACCAAACCAGTACTAAAAGGAATGTTAGAAGAACTTGTTTAAAATAGAAAAAAAGAAAATAAATAAAGAGGAAACCAGGATGGCTCAGCAGGTTAAGCACTTGCTTTGCAACCTCAGGGTCCAAGGATCAAATCGCGGACCCATGTGCTGAACTGAGGTATGGCCCCCAGTTTGGTTCTCGCTGGGACAAGCTTCCCATGTTGGAGGTCCCCAGTTCGGCACCCAGTTCGTGGGGGCATGTCTCCCATGTGGGAGACCCTCACCCAGTTCCTGCACTGCATGACCCTAGCCCACCTGTGTGGAACGAAACCAAGTCAAAAACTGCTGACATACAACAGTGGAGACTGCTCTGGGCCCTGCCCCTTCACTCTGTCCCTGTCTTTGTCTCTCTCTTTCAAAAACAATAAAATAAATCTTTTAAAAAAGAAAGATGGTGGGAAAGCTGGGATGGCTCAGAGGGTTAAACACTCGCTTTGAAGCCCCGAGGACCGAGGATCGAATCCCGGCCCCGGCCCATGTGGACCCATATGCCGAACTGGGGAGCTCCCCCAGTTCGGTTCTTGCCGGGACCTATGTGGGAGGCTCCTGGCCCAGTTCCTGCCCTGCGCAGCCCTGTGCCCACCTGTGGAGTGAAACTATATGGAAAACTAATGTCAACTATGGAGACTGCTCTGGGTCCTCCCCCTTCTCTCTGTCTCTCTCTGTCTCTGTTTCTCTCTGTCAAAAGCCAATAAAATAAATCTTAAAAAAAATAAAAAGAAAGAAAGATGGGGGGAGTAGCGATGGGGAATTAAACATACAGTGATGGAAATTGAGCTGATTCTGGGAGGTGAGCACATAATGCGATGTATAGACAACGTAATGTAAAATTGTACACCTGGAAACTATGTAATTGATGTCGATTAATGTCACCCCAATAAATTTAACAAAAAAAGAAAGAAAGAAAATAATTATCAATATAAATAATAAAATGGCAATGACTACATATCTATCAATAATTACTTTCCATGTAAATGGGTTAAATGCTGCAATCAAAGGACATAGAGTGTATAAATGCATAAGTAAACAAAATCCTTATATAGGTTGCCTACAAGATACTCACTTTGGATTGAAAGACACACAGACTGAAGGCAAAGGGATGGGAAAAGACATTACATGAACATAAAACCAAAACAAAAAGCTGGGGTAGCAATCCTTACACTAGAAAATATAGACTTTATTTATGTATTTATTTTTTTAATTTTATTTTATTGTATTTGAGAGAAGGTGAGAGAGAGAGAGAAGGGGGAGGGCCCAGAGCAGTCTCCATAGTTGTACATCATTAGTTGTGACATGGTTTCATCCCGCACAGGTGGATGTGGGGCAGTGGGGGTTGGGAACTGAACCAGGGGCTTCTTGCAAGAACCTTCACCACTGAACCATGCTGCCAGTTACCAATTGTGTCAAAGATCAGCACATGGGTTTGCATGGGCCAGGACCAGGATTCGATCCCCAGACTTCACAGTTGCAAGGCAAGCGATTAACCGCTAAGCTATCCCTGCATCCCCAAAATAGACTTTAAAACAAATGTTATAACAAGAAAGAAGTGTGCGGTAATCCCACTTCTAGTTATATATCCAAAGAAACCCAAAATGCTACTTTGAGGGGATATGTGCATCCATATGTTCACTGCAGCATTGTTTATACTGGCCAAGATGCGGAGCCAGCCTGGTTGTCCATTGATGAATAAGTGGATAAAGTAAAGGTGGTACATATATAGAATGGAATATTGCTTAGCCATGGAAGGGAATGGGTTCTTGCCACCTGTGATGGCATGGATGAACCTGGAGGTATTGTGTTGAATGGAGTATGTCACATAGAGAAAAACAGATGCAATGTGATTTCACCTATATGTGGAATCTAAAGAACAAAATAAACAAAACAGAAATAAATTCATCAAAACAGAAAACATTTTGATAGTTGCCAGATGGGAGTGGGGTGGGACACAGAATAAAAAAGGAGAAGGGATGAAGAAGTACAAATTGGTAGTTATGAAATAGCAATTCAGATGTAAATAAATCGTAGGCAATATAGTCAGTGATATGATAATAACTATGTATAGTACTAGTTGGGTACTAGACTATTCAGGGGAATCTCTTCTTAAATTACTCATATATAAATGTCTAACCACTATGCTGTGCCCCCAAAATGAATATAAAATAATATTGAATGTCCAATGTAACTGAAAATTTAAAAAAAAAAGAGGAAAGGTGAAGAGTAATACAAGGTCCAAATTTACAGCAGTCAAACCAATAAGTCATGCAGATATAATGTACAGCATTGGGAATATAGTCAGTAGTATTGGGATAGCATAGTACAGACTTAGATGGTTGCTGGACTTAGCATGGGGATCACTTCTTTAGGTGTATAAATGTTGAATAACTATGGTATACACCTGAAACTAATATAATATTGTATGCTAGCTATACTTTTAATAAAAATCTTAAAAAAAATTTATGGATCTATCTTGGGCGAAAGCATGAAACCAATATAAAATAATTGGATTCTGATTCCTGGAGTGTCTTATGTATGCCTTTCTTGGATGCTATATAGGTAAGGCAATTTTATAAGGAACTCTTAACAAAGGTTTGATAGAATGTCTCTTTCTCCCTACTAAGATTAGACCATTAACTCTCAATGTTTCATGTTAGGATTCTTTTAGCCATTTTACTAATTTCAGTTTTTCAATTTATTCTGAATCTTTTTATCCAGAATTTCCATTAATTTCCTGAAGATACATTTTCTTTATGTTTATGTTTTTTTAAAAAAAACTTATTACTTAACTCTCATAATTAGCATGTAGCAACAAATTAAAATTTTATTCTTTAATGGTCCAGGATAGTAAGAAGATTGTGGCCTAGCTATATGAGAAGAAAAACAAACAAACAAACAAACAAATAAATAAAATAAAGAAAACTAAACAGAGCAAGTGTTGCAGAAACAGCTTTTTATTGATACTTTTGGTTCTAAAATTCAAGCAAAACAAAACTGTTGTTTCTAAAAGACATCCTAAAATTACTGATTCTGTCAGAACACAGGAAGGAAACCATACAAAGACAAACACTAAAACCCAAGTGTGAAATACGGAAGTCAAAAAACCTGACTTTTTTTTTTCTGTTCACATCCTGTCTGAGAATGTTATTAGAAATGAGTAAGAGAGAAAGCATATAATAGCAAAATTTTTTTTTAAATTATTTTTAAGCTACACAGTAATTCATGAAAAATCACATTAAAAAATTAAAGTAGGGGATGTTGGGATAGCTCAGTGGTTGAGCACTTGCTTGCCTTGAAACCTCTACGTCCAGGGTTTAATTCCTGACTCCGGCCCGTGCAAACCCATATGCTGAACTGTGGTGCAACTGATAACCACAAGGATGGCAAGGTGCCCAGGGCTCTCAGCTCCCATGTGGGATGCCCCCAGTTCGGTTCCCCCCCACCCACCTCTGGCGACACCACATCCACCTGTGTGGAATGATATTGTCACAGCTAATGGTGTACAACTGTAGAGACCACTCTGGGCCCTTCTCCTCCCCCCTTTTTCTCTCTCACCTCTCAAACAATAAAACAAAATAATTAAAAAATAAATAAATAAAAATCAAAGGGATACCCATGTAAATGGATTGTAAACTGATGGTCCCTCTACAAACTCCTTCTTCCCATGTCCCGTCCCAATCATAATAATTCTTATTAAATTAGTGTTTTTCTTCCCAGTTTTATTTTATTTTTTATTTTATTGTTAAATATATTGGGGTGACACTGGTTAGTAAAAATTATATACGTTCCAGATGTACAATTCTATAGTAACTCATCTATATGTTGCATGGTGTGCTCACCACCTGGAGTCAGTGCTCCCTCCATCAGCATCTATTTGATGCCCCCTCCCTCCTCTTGCACCCTCCTCTTTACTCTCAGGCAATCACTAAGCTATTAACTGGGTCCATAAGTTTTTGTTTCTTTCAGTTTTATAATCCACATATGAGTGAGGTCAGATAGTTCTTGGTTTGTTTGTTTTTTCTGTCTGGCTTATTTCACTTAGCACGATAATCTCAAAGTCCATCCATTTTGTTGCAAATGGGAGTATTTCATCTTTTGTTCTAGCTGAGTAATATTCCATTGCATATATGTACCACAGATTTTTTTATCCAGTCATCTACCTAAGGGCACTTTGGTTGTTTACAAGACTTGGCCACCATGAACAGGGCTACAACGAACATGGAGCATATGTCTTTGCGAACTAAGGTTTCCAAAATTTTTGAGCAGCTCAGAGGGGTATTGCCAGGCCATACAGGAGCTCCATTCCCAGTTTCCTAAGGAACCTCCACACTGTCCTCCATAGTGGTTCTACCAACTTCTTTTCTTAAATGGTTAAAATGTGGTATTGTTCTGTGACTTGCTAGTTTCACTTAAAAATACTATCTTGGAAATCTTCACAGGTTGTGATGCATAGACTTACCTTATTTTTTTTAACAGTTTCATAGAATTTCATAAATAAATGTATTATAATATATTTACCTATTCTCCTGTTAATACACATTTAGGTTGTTTCCAATTCTTCATTGTAATACCTGTTCTTGTAATAATTCCTCTTATATACATTCTTTCACATATATGAGAATTTGGGGGTCAGAGGATAAATGCCTAAATGTATAGCAAGAAAGGGAGTATGAGGTACCTGAGTGGAGAGGCAAGAAATGTCAGTAAGCTCGTGGAGTAAAAAAGAGGTGAAGAAACAGGACTTGCAAACCCAAAACGCATACACTTTTAGGTAGTGTAGGACTGCTCTTGTCTATGAACTATTAATAAAATAGCACAAAAATTCCTACCATACTTCTGCTATTTTAAGTGTCTGGAATTTCATAGCAAACCTGCAAAATGTAATATGTTCATTGGATACTGAATGACGTGATACTTATTCCAAACCTCTTTTTATCTAGATTTAAACAGAGTTCAGAACTCATTATACTCTGGGATTCAGGGTAGAAGATTTACTTTATCTTAGGTTTGTTTGTTTGTTTGTTTTGTTTTTTTGTTAAATTTATTAGGGTTCCATTGGTTAGTAAAAATTACATAGGTTCCAGGAGTACAACTCTTTCCATCACCATATATTTAGCTCCCCATCACTCCTCTCCCCCAACCCCTCCCCTCTTATTCTCAGGTAACCACTAAACTATTGACTATGCCCATGATATTTTGTTTCTTTGATGCTTCCAGTTTTATATTCCACATATGAGTAAACTCATGTGGTTCTTAGCTTTTTTGGTCTGATTTATTTTGCTTAGCATGATGATCTCAAGTTTCATTTATGTTGTTGCAAATGGCAGAATTTCATCTTTTCTTGGAGTTGAGTAATATTCCATTGTATTATTTTAGTTGTTGACACTAAAAATCACTTATATGTCTTTAAATGAGAAGATTAGGATTTTAAGAAGCTGCCAGCTGCCAAGTATTTGCAAGTCCATTTTTTCTTTTTCTTTCTTTCTTCTTCTTTCTTTCTTTCTTTTTTAGTATTCATTGCACATTCCATTCAATGTGATACTTTGGAGATTCCATTTGCTTTAATGGAGGCATGGGAGGAAGCTGCACACAATAATGCAGAAAAGCAATTATAATGTAAAATAAAAAACCTAAAACACAAAAAACAAAACCAAACAACTGAAACAACAAAAGACACAAAAATGCTTTGGAAACAACCTATCCTCATAACTTTAATAAAATAATGATTTTTTTTTTGAGATTTATTTTTAATGTTTTTGACAGAGAGCGAGAGAGAGAGAGAGAGAGACAGAGACAGAGACAGAGACAGAGAGAATGGGGAGGGCCCAGAACAGTCTCCATAGTTGCACATCATTGGTTTTTCCACATAGTTTCATTCCACAGGTGGGTACGGGGCTGCACAGGCCAGGAACTGGGCCAGGGTCTCACCTTGGTGAGAGCTGAACTGGGGGCACTCCCCAGTTTAGCATATGGGTTCTCATGAGCCCAGGGCCGGGATTCGATCCTTGGTCCCTGGGGTTGCAAAGTGAGCGCTTAACCCACTGAGCCATCCTGGCTTCCCCGAAATAATGATTTTTTAAAAGTACTCTTTAAAATGTTTATTATTTTTTATTTTGTTTCTTTCATTATACCAAGCAATGGAAATCCTCATTTAGCACAAATTTTCACAAAAGCATGTATAACTACAAATATAAGTGATGGTATCAGTAGGTGGAATAAACTTTCTTTTACTTTTCATTGAAGAGCTTGAATTAAAACCAAATAATCAGGATTTTTTTAATTTTTCATCTACCATATGCCCCATGTGTGACATTAGACAATGACCGGAGTCTGATGTTTCTCTCCTTGTCCTAGTATCTGGGACAGGGATACCAATTTTTTGTGTACTTTGCTAAAGATTTGACTGAATTGACTACTTTCCTTCCTGAAATACTTTCTTCACTTCACTCCAAGGACATCACAAGCCCATGACCACTTTCTCTGATCATTTATTCTCAGCCTCCTTTTCTGGTTTCTCATAGCCTCTCTGTCACATAAATGTTGGAGGCCCCACAAGTTGGGCCTTAGTTTCTCCTTTGGTGATTTTGTTTATTCTTATGGCATTAAACACTATCTACATGTCATGAAAATCTATTATCATGACCTCTACCATGCACTCCTGACTCATACACTCAGCTGCTTATCTAACATATTCACTGGCATATCCTCATGGCCTGTAAGACCCAATATAAGATAATCTCCCAAGCCTTCTCTTCTCACAGATATTCCTGTCTCAGTAAGTAGTATTGCCATTTTTCCAATTGCTCACAACACCAGGTGTTATCCTTGACTTCTTTTTGCTCTCACTCCTCATGTCTACACTATCAGGAAATCCAATCCACACTACCTTCAAAATACTGATATATCCAGAAATTAAATCACTTCTTACCATCTCAACTTGACCACCATAGTTCAACCCATCATCATTCCTTGCCTGGATTATTGCAAAAATCTCCTACAGTCTATCTTCAATAGAGTGACCAACTGTAACAAAAATGGTCCTGCTAAAATAATACTTGTCTTTCAAAACCTGCCAATGGCTTCCCATCCCATGAATACCAATAGTCCAATTCACCACAGTATGTTACAAAGCCCTACTTTCTATTCCACTGGCCATTTAGTAAGGACCTCAAGTACTTTTTCTTGCTCTTTCTTCTTCCTGGAATGTTCTTTCCTAAGACTGTTGCATTGCTCATTACTACACTACATTTAGGTCTTCCCTGGTCATTTTATCTAAAATTTGAAAACCATACCCCCATACTTCCTATACTCTTCCTCTGCTTTTCCTTTCTTCAGAGCACCCAACACTAACTAAAACTAAGCAAACCACATATTTTATACATGAATCTTGTGCATATAAGAGAAGATTCAGGAGGGCAGAAATTTTGTCTGTTTCTGTTTTTCATAAATGTTTAATCCTTGGAATAGTGCCTGACACATAGTAGGTGCTCAATAAATATTTGCTTAAAAATGAATGTATAATAATCAATGGCTCAATCTATTTATTCAAGCATGCTTCGAATGAGAATTAAAGCAATATTACATGAAGGCATCAAAGAACTTTCAGACCTTAGTGTGTTTTCTGTGAGTTTTTCATATACGCTATTATTTTATCATCATTGTTGTTGTTCTCTTTAAACTCACACTGCATAATTTATGAGAAGGTAATAATATAATGTAAAAATATACATTGTTCTTTTCAACTGCGCAATTTTATTTCTTTGGGTCATTTCAACATGACGATTATTTTCAACCACCTTTTAATTTTTTACCAAAACCTTTACTTCAAATAGATTCATTTCTTCAGGAGGAAATGTTGCTAGTCACTACACTAATTACATAGCTCTCTGGCTAATACAGGTAGACAAATTGTGTGGTGTGCTAGAGAAAATGAGCAAATAACAAGTATACTCACCTTATAGAACATTAGTTAAATAGCTTACTAATAAAAAACAACAGCTAGAGTTCTGATCAAGATGGTGAATCAGGTAAATGCTGTGCTATCTCCTTCCACAACCACATCAAAATTAAAACTAAACTATAGAACAACAATCATTAAGAATCATCTGGGGAATGCCAGGATAGCTCAACAGGTTGAGAGCTTGACTTATAATCACAATGCCAAGAGATCAAATCCCAGCCCCAGCAAACCTATATGCTGAACTGTAGCACAACTCATAACCATTGGAATGGTGAAGTTCTGGGGAGGTCCCCCAGTTCGCTTCTTTTTTTTTTTTTTTTTTTTTTTTTTTTTTTTTTT
>PVKE010024126.1:0-24055 GCA_004027555.1 Craseonycteris thonglongyai | reverse complement strand
CTTTAAAGATTAAGGTTTTCAGGTTTTTTGAGTAGATGCCCAGTAGTGGGATGGCTGGGTCATATGGTAATTCCATTCGTAATTTTTTGAGGACTCTCCATACAGTAAAAACTATTTTCTGACTTGAGACTTTCCAGTCAACAGAGATTAAGGAACTTTATTATTTCAAACAGACATTTATTTTAGAAATGTGGCAACCCTAACTATTGTTTTGGGATTAAAGGTAAACTTAAACTAAATCAGTTTCCCTCAGATCACTGAAATGTGAGTATGGTATCATCATTGATATGTGCCTGTGGAAATTTGAGACCAGCAAGAAAAGGAAAATTTTCTTCCTAAAATAGCTTCCCTGAAGCCAGGCTTCACGTGAATTTTTAGGATGCATTAACATCACCTCTCTGGTAAAAAACATTACTAGGCCAAGATTTTATTTTTGTATTTTTTCCAGGTTATTAAAATACTTTATGATCTCCCAGTCACATTATATACTTGTGCTTTGAAGTTTATTTCTATTGATCAAAGGTAAGGGCAAGGCTTCCTGTGGTCAATGTGATATGTATGTCTCCGAACATGCATTGAACTGAAGATACAATTTCACATATACATACCTTAATCCTTTCAATGATAAAAGTAAATTATGGCCTTTAAAAACAGTAATATAAAAATAAAAAAACACATATGTAAAGTAAAAATTTACCAGATTAGTCACTTAAATATTATTATATTGCAATCCTAAATTACCAAGTTAAGCACATATTATATTACAAGTACATGCATATGAATATTTTTTCTACCAAATATAATATAAAATCATATTACACAATAATTTATATCCTTTTTGCACTTAATATATGATGGAAAGTTATTTATATCAAAACTTGCAGAACTCATTCACTTATATTTAATGACTATATGTTTTATTATAAAAATGCATAAGGTATTTCATCATCTAATTTATTGACAGTTAAATTGTTCTTTTTACTTTTCTAAAGAAAATATCCACTGGTCACTTGAACAATTAGAAAAAGTTATGAATAATTATATTAATAGTGGTTATATTGAGGGAACATGGCTGTACATCATTTTCATTTTCTATAGAATATGCGCCAGTATTGTGTGAATTATTTAAAATGAGCATGAATATTTAAAACCACCAAAAATACTTTTAAGAATTAGTATCTGTTGCAATCTTATTTAAATACATCATTTATTTACATAAAAATCTTATAGTCTCCATTGTTTATTCACTGTTTTAGAAAAATAAGGCAGAGAAGAAACCATGGTTAATGTAATGTTAAAGTTTAACTTTGGAAATAAAGAAGTGTTTCATTATACAAAAATGACAAACAAATTTCACATATAGGGGCTAGGTTTCATTGCCTTCTATTTTCTTAAGTGGAAAAAGTAATTTACATATTAAATTTAGAGTAAACTTCCTGTCTGATGTTGCAATATTCAGAGATCTGTTTCCTTGATCCTATCTCATTCTGATCCTCTGCTCATAATCTGATCCATGCAGTCTAATCTGAACTATGGAACCAGAGTCACCAGCACTCTCCAGCCCCTGTATTGATGATCTTCATCCTTTGCCAGAGGAATTTTATGAAACCAATACAGGTAAAATTGGGTACGGCTATTATTATTAAGTAATCTCTTTATTTGGTGAAAAAATAATAATATAAACAAGCAAGTTCATGCCCAGATACTGTTAGAGGAAAAGTTGAAAATCTTTTGTCATTATAAATGAACATAACATTTTCCCATTGAAGGCGACTTAAAATTCAGACAATAGTTGTCTGATGTATAAATATTTACAATGGGGTTAGATTTAATATTATTTGGAAAAATATTATTGACTCAGTGGCTGTGAATTTTGTCTCACTTTCCTTAAAGGAGTGCATGCCATATGTTGCCAAGAGAATTTATTTAACTAATGAGAATTAGATTATTTTTCTCATGCTTCTCTGGTTAAGATTTAATTCAACAATAAAAAGAAACAAAGATAGGCATTTAAAATTATGTTTATATTTCTACTCTTGCTTCTATAATCAGTGTTATTTCTGATGTTATTGGCCATTATATTTTTCCAGTTACTGTTCTACATTGCTACTATTTCTAACACTACAAAAATAACACTCATTACATGATTATTGTTTTAAGCATTATGCTTTTGACACATACATACATGAACTTAATCTCCACAATACATCTATGAATGAATATAGTTGTTACTCCTATTTTATAGATGAAAAAACTAAATTTTAAATTAAAAACTTGCTACACTTTACAAACCAATTCACAATTGATCTAATTTTAAAACTTTCTTCTAAACATAAATAGGACAATGTTTGTTTATTTCTAATATGATTTTCAATTGTATATTTATGTATCATGCCTATATATTATAGTTATTGCATGCATTTTTCTCATATGTTTTCTAGAGCTTTGTGAGGGAAGTATAACATACACAGAACTCAACATTCATCATTCTTCAAATATTCAAAAGAAAAAAATAAGTAGGATTTCGAAGACAAAAGGTAAAAAACATGTAAAACTCTAGATTTCTTCTTTAGCTTGAGTATTTTAATAAACTAATCATAACAACAAATATTTCTAAATTAATCTCCAAATCAAAATTCATCTTTTATTTCTTTTTAAGTTTTTGAATTTACGCATTTAAGGAACACAAAGTGCATCTGACTGATTTTTTAAAAAACACAATTTGTTTTTAATTCTTCATATGTTGCCTCACTAGTCCATATGCAGTCTAAAAGATGGTTCAAAGACCTCTGATGTCCAGACAAACTGTTTAGTACTACTGAATTTGATACATGAATTTATGAAGTCTTTTTTTTCTTCAATGGTGATTAAAAGACATCTTTTATACCAACACTTTTTAACTGGTCATAGTGACCTAAAGTGTGTTAAGAACAAATGAGAATGAACAGGTATATTCTCTTACAATGTGTTGCTCCTAGAAGCTTCAATTTCAGTACAAGTGGCTCATTGTCTTGACTAAAATTCTTTCCAATCCCAACTCCTGAATCTTGTTTCCATTGATCATTATAATAGCCCTCTTTTCTTTCTTGGACAGAGTCTCCATGGTGTCTTGCTGCCATGGTATTTGCCTTCCTTTATTTAATTCTTCTGGCACTAGTTGCAGTTATGACAGCTAAAGGTAAGTGTTTTTAAGGGCTATTTCATTAATTTGTTTCAAATAATTAGACCATACTTTTTTTTTTTAAAGATTTATTTTTATTGTTTTTGTCAGAGAGAGAGAGAGAGAGAGAGATACAGAGACAGAGACAGAGAGAAGGGGGAGGGCCCAGAGCAGTCTCCATAGTTGCACATCATTGGTTTTTCCACATAGTTTCATTCCACAAGTGGGCTTGGGTCTGCACAGGGCAGGAACTGGGCAGGGGTCTCACCCCGGTGAAAACTGAACTGGGGGCACTCCCCAGTTCATCATATAGTTCTGCACAGGCCAGGGCTGGAATTCAATCCTTGGTCCCCGGGGCTGCAAAGTGAGCGCTTAACCCACTGAGCCATCCTGGCTTCCCCAAGACCATACTTTTTAAAAGCCTTTGAATTGATTCTAATTTCCTCAAGGTATTAATATTTTTCTCACTTGTTATGTTAATTACATGAGTAATTTTATCAGTTTAATGTTTTCATTTTCAACAATGGCATAGGTGATCTTATCAAAGATGTCAGTGAATAGATGATATTTTGATCAAAATGGATAATAGAAGCATTTTATATTTTATCATATTGCTATTGACATTTGATTCACCAACTCTGAGATGTTTTGTATTGACTGCCCATACTATTTTATTTTGCACAACTTGCTAAAGTCATGAGAACACCAATATAAGTGTAGAACACTTACTTGTGAATGAAACAAAATAAATTGGTTAAATATCCTAATAAATATAAGCTCTTTCTTCTTACTATTAGCAATCTTTGTCTTAATAGGCAAGTGAGAAAAGAGAAGCAGTTGAGCCAACAGGTCTTTCCCTATATCAAATAAGCTGACCACATCTGTGACTTACCAGTTGGAGAGATCTTCCTGGATATTATGGCCTTAGTAAAAATGAACCAGGGATGAATAAACTCATGACAGAAAAGAAGAAAAAATTTTGTAATCAAACAAGAATGTTTGGGGGTACTTTTAGCAAAGCATGACTTGCTTATTCAATAATGCCTCAGGATTTAGCTTGATTACTTGGCTTCTTGTTTTAAAGACAGGATATTGTAGACATCACTCATTGATCATATTGCCAGGAGTAAGAGCTGACTCAATGGCATGTAACACACACATTTCCCATAAGATAGAAAAATTATAGGTGCATATTCAACTAATATCAAATCAGTGACTAGAAGCATCCATTGTAGGAGAATATATTTAAACTCTATCATTCCAGTTTATGGAACAAATATGGTAGATTGAAAGTTTGAGGAAATAGAAAGTTGATGACAATTTTTCTTTTTCTATTAAATTATCATAAGAATAATACTCAATGTTAGTACTCTAAGTACTAAGTATTCTGGTAAGGGAATGACAAAGCAATATTTATTTCATTTATTCCCAGGAATCCAGCAATGCATTTAGGATTCAAGCTAGAGTTATACGGTCCAAAGAAATTAGTCATCTTGATAGGTGTCTGCATTTGACCAAACTGAAATCCTTTATCTAACAACAAATTACATGACTTTGTAATTGGACTGAGATCAGACCTTTTTTTTAAGATTTATTTCAGTGTTTTTGACAGAGACAGAGAGAGACAGAGATTGAAAGAGACAGATAGAAGGGAGAGGGCCCAGAGCAGTCTCCAATAGTTGTACATCATCAGTTTTTGACACGGTTTCATTCCACACAGGTAGGTGGGGGCCGCACAGGGCAGGAAACAGGCTGGGGGTCTCCTGCGTGGGAAGCACACCCAAGTTCAGCATGTGGGTCCGCATGGGCAAGGGCCAGGATTTGATCCTTCATCCCTGGGGCTGCAAAGCGAGTGCTTAACCCACTGAGCCATCCTGGCTTCCCTGAGATCAGATCTTGATAAGACAGGCATGTGGAAAGATTTTTCTTTACAATTTGTGTAATGTTTCTAAAATCTTTTAGCAGAAATCATTCAGACTAAAATTAATTCAAGCAAAGAACATTCCATTCACTCTATATTTATTTCAAAATTCAAGTTGTACCATCTGGAGTTCCAGATCCTTCTAAATAAAACACATCCACATGAAATGATGTGAGTCAAAGGTTTCAAATTTGAAATAGAGCTGTTAAGAAAAATGGTATAATTTAATTATCTATTCATTTTAATGAGTTTGAATTTAGCATATAAGCAATTGATAATCTCTGAAGTTGAAAGGGTAGCGTTATTTAAGCTGTGCATTGGAGCTGTTAGCTCTAGAGGTATTTTGAGGAAAATGTTGGCAAGTGAGAACTAGAGATATAGAACTTATAGAATATTATAATAGCTCAATATAAAAATAAACTCCTGAATAGGGGAAAGGTTATGGTATTATGAAGAAAGGAACAGATATATGAAGCATCATAGTGACAGAATAAATAGTACTCTGTGATTGATAGGATGTGTTCTATCTCAAAGACGTTTGCTTCAAAGATAGCTTAGTCATTATGACCTAACTTTCCAGGTTTACTAATTGCTTAGAATGACATCAATCAGATGTGGAAATTTGCATTAAAGCACCAGTCATTAACTTATAAATATTTGTCATACATAAAAGTTCATACTTCAATATTAGTTACTTGCAAATAAAAATGTATAATACATTCTTCATTTAATAATAAAAAGAAATGAATATTATATTAAAGAAATGTTAGATTTCTATTTTATTTGGAGTCCCAAATGTGTGAAAGTGGTAATTGTCTAAAAAAATATTTTCTTTTGCAAATTTTATGAATTTCAGCTTATTGTCTGGAAGGAATTCTGCAAGCACAGCAAGCCGATCAGCACAATGAGATTAAGTACTGCAAAATTATATAGAAAAGCAGAAGTATGTTTTGGATTGCAATGAGAATATTGTACCACACATAAGCTGTTTAAATTCTGATGCATATGTACAATGAATAAATATAAGATCAGATTTAGATAACTATTGTGTACTTAGAAAAATTCTCATGTATCAGGACTCCTCTTGAGTTATGGAAGATAATTGAAAACATCATGCAAAAAATTTAATACACCAAGTAACCATGGGTGATGTTCATGAATGAACTTTTAAAAACTTTTTTTATAGTTGACATACAATGTTATATAAGTGTCCAGTGTACAGCATAGTGAATCAACATGTATATACCTTATGATGTGATTACCATAACATCAAGTAACCAGCTGTCACCAAACAAAATTAGTACAATATTGGTGACTATATTTCTTGTGCTGTGTATTACTTCCCTATGGTTTATTTATTTCAGAACTGAAAGTATGTACCTGTTTTCCTCTTCACCTTTTTCACCCATCCTTCCATCTCTCCTCTGGCAAACATCCATTTGTGGTCTGTATCTCTGAGTCTATTCTGTTTTGTTTATTTGTTTGTATAATATACATGTATATATTTAGATTCCACATATAAGTAAAATTATATGGTATTTTTTTTGTTTGTCAAGGTAACTGCTTCTTCTTTGAAAAAAATTGACATATTATCTCTGCTGAAAATAAAGTTGGCAGCAAGAAAATTCTTGTGAAGCAATCTTAAGACAAATAACAAGGAAGAATTGGAAGTACATACATGGCATGCTATTCATCCCTATATTTTCTGATACAAAATATAGTTATTAATAGAGACTGTTTAACAACTTGTGTTCATTCAAGCATGCTAAAAATAAACTCAACACATTATAATTGGAGGTCTCTTAATAAAACACAAAATATCAAAATATGAATTTAAAATGACTTTAATTTTTAAAATTTAAACATATGTACACAGAGTAGAAAATATTAAGATATAAAAAATTCAGAGACCTTGGTAAATAAATAGGGGGGGAAAATCACATAAAACTACAGGGAGTCTGGTCACACTTGGCACCTAAAATATAGCTAACATTTATTGATAGTGTCTAATATCCCAATACTTCAGTGATTACATATATTAAAGCATTCACTGCTCCAATAGCCTATGAGATAGTACTATCATATTGCTGTCATAATAAAAAACTAAGGTCCAGAGAGAATGAGAAATTTTTCAAAGGTTGTATGGCTAGTAAAAATCAAAACCAAGATTTAAGCTGAGAGAGTCTTTCTATAGAGACCATGAGTATAACTAGTATGTAATACTGATCCCAGAACAATAAATCATATCAAACCAAGTTGTAAGAATATTGCTTCTTTGGAAATAGTCAGGGCTGCTTATACAAATACATTTACATTTTTCTCCCCTGGATTGTCTTTCAAAGAACAAATGATTAAAATAATTTATAAGAATCAAATATTACAAAAGCTCCCCATGAGTGACTATTTTTATATTGATTATTCCTTGGAAAATATAGAAATTAATAGAAGTGATGCTTTTCCCCCTAATAGACTCTAGCAAGCCTAAAGAATGCAACTCTCCTTTATTGTTTAATTCTCCTTCTCTTTGTAGCCATCGCCTCTACATTTCTCTTTCTTCGTTGCTTTCAAGTTCTGTTATTACCTTTAGGAAAGACTTCAAACTGTATCAGTAATGGCAGACTTATGGCATATATGCCGACAATTTCCATATGGAGGTCTTGGAAAGCACACTTCACAATTACAATACTCTTTCCTACTGAGGCTGCATGCCACTTTGAATAATTTCTAACAAAACACACCTGAAAGTCTTCCCAGTTGCATTGCTTTTATCTCATCTACACATTATGCTTCAGGTTTCCCTGAACTGGTATGTATAGATTATCAGTGAACTCATTCAGGAGAGCAAGTAAAAGTATAAAATATATAAAAAAACAAAGTTAAATATAAGATATAGTCACACTATTTCTTTCAAGAAATGGAACTAGAAATGGATACCAAACACCTGCTATGTTTTTAAAATTACATTTATTGTGGTAACATTGGTTAATAACATTATATGGGTTTCAAGTGTTGAATTTTACTATAATACAGCATCTGTATACTGCATTGTGTGCTCACCACCCAAAGTCCAGTCTCCTTCCATTACCATATATTTCAACCCTTCACCTTCTTCATTTTCCCTCTACATCCCTTCCCCTCTGGAACCATCACATTGGTGTCTGTGAGTTTGTTTTGTTTGTTATTTACTTTCTGTTTTTTATCCTACATGTGAGTGAAATCATATATATTCTTTATTTTTGATTGAACAAACACACATACACACACACCCCTTTGTGAGACAGCCTCATTCAATGACCCAATTGCCTTACTAAGAAGAAGTAAGGAAAGTAGAGTCAGAAAGAGTTGTATATCTGGAACCTATGTAATTTTCACTAACCAATGTACCCCTAATAAATTTAACAATAAAAAATGTAATTAAAAAAGAAAAAAGAAATTTCTTTAATAAAGAGGAGACTATACCAAGACTTAACAACCAGCTGCCTAAGGGTAGCAGGGATGATAGAGTTCTATAAGATACCTTAACTATTAGCCATTTTGAATGGGTTTTATAATAAAATGTGTACCATTGTCAGAATGTAAATAACCTCAAAAACCAAACACCTGACACGGATCATATGAATGGGCCAGAATAGTGGGACTGGACTTGGCTGATCAGACTAGAACAGTAACACAATTGCCTAGCAAAGTACTGACATCAGTGACACATAACTGATAACTCCAAGAAGGGGACAAGTATTCAATGTAGTTAATCTGCCAGGAGTGGGTGAGGGCAATACCTAGTGCACTGTGGTCTCCTCCCCTGGAAAACAACGGGGTAAACTTTGGGAAAAAAAGTCACAAGTCTGTCACACAGTGGAAGTCTCTATTATCAGAAACAGAGTCCTCTACTTTGTGCCTGTCTTTGTTGACAAGGCCTCAAAAAACTGACTGAAATCCACGAAGATGGTGGAAATGATGTTATCACTTCTGGAAATACTACCTTGGTAGTAAGGCTACCAAAGGAACTCTAAGACACCCAAAAGAAAACACTGACCCCCTTACGAAAACAAAATCTCTGGAAAGTACTATCACCTTTTTTCCTGAAATCTGATATAATGCATAATAACGTGGACAAATTTCAAAAACATTACACTGCGGGGAGAAAGCGCTTTATACAAAAGACTACAAGCACATGCTGTATCATTTCAAATCCTCAAAAAAGACTATATAAAACTAATCTATAGTAGAGAAACATCAGAACAGTGGTCAACTCTGGTGAGTGGGTAGGGATCTGTAGGAATGACTTGAGGGGACTCCCTGAGATATAGTAGTATTATTCCTCTTGATGAGGGTTTGCCACACCTGCATGCCGAAGTTATTAAATGGCACACTAAGTTTGTGAATTGTGCTGTATGTAAATTTTATTTCAAAGAAAAAATTACAAATACGTATTGAAATCTAGTTAGTGATATCCATACTGCAGTGCTCAGGGGAAGTGTGCTGATATCTGGAAATTATTTGGAAATGTGGAAAAATTAAGATGCATTGATAGATGGATAAAGGGATGAAGAGATGAAGAGATAAACTTCCTAAAAAATAAAATATGATGGGATGAAAGGGTTTCTAGAAAATAAATGTAGTAACTCCTAATAGAGAAACAGAAGCTAAATTATGATAAAAATAATTTCTGAAATAATAAATGAAGACAACCACCATGATTTGCAGAACATGGTGAAATAAGCAATTCATTCTTAGCAATCAGTAACAAAACTGTATACTTAACTGGCCATTTTAGGGAGAATGTAATTTAAAACTAAGAAATTATTTTGCAAATAGTGGTAAGAGTTTTTAAACCCATAGTTATCATGGAACGCAGCCTATACAAAATACACAAGAGAAGCAACAATGTCCAGAAATAAAAAGGAATCAAGACAGCACTAGTTTAGGGATAGTTCTTATATATAATTTATGAACAAAAAGAAAGTGAGAAAGGTAGAGTCAGACGTTACTTTTGTGTATTTACCAGTTGCACGTTAGAGTTCAGCATGTGGGTTTTCATGGGCCGGGGCCGGGATTCAATCCCCAGACTTCACAGTTGCAAGGCAAGCACTCAATCTGTTGAGCTATCCTGGCATCCCCCTTGCAACTTTTTCTGTCAGTCAAAAATTAATTTTTATTTTATTTTATAATATTTAAAATTCCTCCCCTACTGTATTTATTCAACTGGTAAAGAAAAGAATCAAGTATTCCTCCAGCAAACTGTTTCTTAAATAACTATAACATAGATGAATCTAATACTTGATAGTTAAAATTAAGTATTTACAGAAATGTATCAGCCAATAAAAAAGAGAATGCTTGAATTAAAATATAATTATATTGCCATGTGCAATGAGTTAATGAATATAGTTAATAATCATTAATTGCTGATAACGTTACAAAAATGAAGCAATAGATATTAAATATTGCTAAATGCAAATACACAGCCCTTATTATAGAACAGTAAGGTTTCTTTTCCCTCCAAAATAAATTCAATCTATATCATATCAAATATTTATCTTACTTTCAATATACAAGAAATAGAAAAAACACAAGAACATGACCAGCAACAATACAGAATTGACCTCACCAAAGCCAGGACCATTGACAACCATTGAAGACAATTAAGTTTCTTCAGCAACATAAACAATAAGAACAACAAAAACAAAGGTAAGAATGTATCAACAAATCATGAATCTGTATTTAATCTGCTTAAAAGTATAAAACAGTCAGGAAATTCGAACACTGATAAAATAGCTGATGATATTAAGAAACGATTGTTGACATAGGGATTTTGTTATAAAAAATGCATTTGCCTTGTAGAGATAGATACTGAAAATTCACAGATGAAAACATATGATGTCTAGGACTTCAAATCCATCTGGAAGATTGATTTTGTTAAAACTGGGGGATAGGCACCAGGAAATCCATCAAACTATTGTCTCTACACTACTTAATGTTTAAAATTTTTCCATAACAAAAAGTTAAAGATTCTAAAAACACTTTTCTCTCCATTAGTCACTGGCTGCAGAGAACATGAGTAAAGAGCTGCTAGTCATGGTAAGAAATGAGATGATGACATAAAGCTAAACAATAAATGTAGAAGAAAAAAAGACATTTAGAAAGTAGAAAGGAGCATCCCAGACACGTTGAAAAATTTTTTTCCCTAAAACAGATTATTATGGCAAAGCCAAGCAAGAAAATTTAACCTTAGGCAGAACATTCTAAGAAAGAGAGGAGGTAGCAAACAGATCCAATTGAAAGTGGAATATATAAAATAAAAAGTGAGTTATTGTGTATTTTCCAAATGCCAAGCACTTTTCATGTGTTAATCTATTTAACCCTTACAACTACCCTCTGAAGTTATCCCCATTTAGCAGATGGAGTACCTATACTTTGCACAAAGTTTTACAGCTGGTAAGTGGAGAAGCTGGGATTTGAACATAGGCAGCCTGGCTTTGGAACTTAAATATTCACAACCTCAACTACTCTGGTCAGTGGCCCTCATAGAAGAAGTTGGGCCCAGTTGGCAGATCCTTCAGTCCTTAAACACTCCCCTTTGACTCTGTAATTACTATGCCAGAGCCTTAGATCAGAGTGTCTAATTGCATGTACACACTCAATGTTAAATCACAGAGCTCTCAATGGTCAATTTCTAGGATGGACAGACAATGCATAAGAAATAGCATGATGCTTACCTGACTACATGCTTTCATAATTTTAGTGGGAGCAAATTCACTTGAAATTGACAAAATTAAAAGTTATGTTAGAGAAATTGTATTACAGTGATGCTAGAAAGGAAGAGAGATGGTAGATCAAATATCAGCATCAGAACCCATGATCACATTAACCAATAGACAAGAAATGGTGGAGCTGAATTGATACCAGCCTCAGAGAGGAGGTCATGCTTTTACAGCATTTTGCCTGGACATAAGAAGTAATTCTTCTGTCATCTTTATATAAGGTGACCAGATTTTAACATTGGTAAAGCGGGACACCATTGACCGGGGGGGAGGGGGTTCTTGATGAAAAATTTGGTCTATCTCCCGCCGTTCCCTAGCTTGTTGTGCATTCTTTTCAAAAATCGGGACTTTTTTAAAACGCCGCGGGATGCAGGACAAATTTTTAAAAATTGGGACTGTCCCGCCAAAAGCGGGACGTCTGGTTACCCTATCTTTATAGTGCCTGGGCTTCTCAGAACTCACCCCTAGAGATAAGTTGTGTAGGTGTGTATTTTTAGTACCAAGCCTGCCTGCCTATATAATAGATGTTCTTACTTTAAATGTACTACCTGTCTTTTATTCCCTTCTCTGTGCTTGTTCATCAGCCCAGTAGAAGTTTACTCTAGTCCCATGATACTGAATCATTATCCTTGGATCTGTCTTGTTCAGTTATGCTAAACAGTTAAGTGCCTAGTTGTAGCAAAACAAGAACAACATAACAGGAGAAATTGTGGTGATGTCTAATCCCCCTCATCAGGCCTTCCAGAATTCCTGAGCTTTTTTTTTTTTTTTTTTAAAGATTTATTTATTGTTTTTGATGGGGAGAGAGAGAGAGAGAGATACAGAGTCAGAGACAGAGAGAAGGGGGAGGGCCCAGAACAGTCTTCATGGTTGCACATCATTGGTTTTTCCACATAGTTTCATTCCACAGGTGGGTGGGGCGGCACAGGGCAGGAACTGGGCCGGGGTCTCGCCCTGGTGAGAATTGAACTGGGGGCACTCCCCAGTTCAGCATATGGGTCCACACAGGCCGGGGCCAGTATTCGATCCTTGGTCCCCAGGGCTGCAAAGTGAGCGCCTAACCCACTGAGCTATCCCGGATTCCGCCTGAGCTTCTTGAACAACTTAGTACTGATCAGACAAATGCTCAAAACTCTCTTTCAAAGTTTTTGAAGGTCTGAGTAGGTGGATGAACTAAAAAAAATCTCAGGCCCAGAAACCACAAACACAATCTTCAATCAACTCATTGTTATCCTTTGTCAGATCAGTTCCACAAAACTCTAATGTTTAGGAAAGATCTCTATAATCATAAAGTTAGAAATCCCTCTAATTTAGATCCCAAATGGCTGGCTTTGTCTCACCTCACCAAATTTCAACTCATCTCTTTTTTAAACTAGATTATTTTGGTTAGATGCTAGGATATTTCTAGTTCTGTGGTATGTGATCCACATATATAGATTATTAGGTCAGTGATTGTGTGTGTGTGTGTAAATATATATAATCTGTCCAAAAAGTATCTATCCATGTAATATGAAAAGTAGGGGCATTTATGACTCATTTTTCCCCAGATATCATATATATAGTACTTAATAGGCTTATGTATGAAATTTATTTCTCATTGAGATTCAAACGAAATTATCTATTTAGGATAAATTCAGGAGTTTAAACTTTTACTATTCACTTCTCAATTTATATATAGAAAATGTTAAAAGGGAGGGGATTCCTTCTAAAGAGATACTGTTATTTAACAAAGAATAATTGTGTGCTTAATTACATAGTACCTGACACACAGTAGATACAACTTAAACGTTCAACTGACACAGTTATTGAATGAATCAAAAACAGACATGGTCTCTGGCTTCATGGAGACTATTTTTCCTAGTAGAGGAAATTATATCATCTGAGTAAAAGGATAAACAAACAAACAAAAAAGCAAGTTCTAATTAGTGTTATATATGTAACAAAAAACAGTTTGAGATTCAGAGCAATAGTGAAGGGAGCCTACAATTTCTACCTGGATGATCAGAGATTGTAATATTTAAGCTAAGACAAAGTATAAGAATGAGCTGGACATACAGAGCTAAGGAGGGAGCAATTAGGCAGAATATGGCTGCATGGGCACAGCCCCCAAACAGGAAATTGCTTAGTGTAGTTCCAGAAACAGATACAGGACCAGTGTGGTTCAAGATTATCTAGCAAGAGGACAATTGACTTATGATGCATGACGTTGGGGAGATAAGCAGAGGACTACTGTATACATGTAATCTCTTTAGTAGATCTGACCATTACAAACAACATTACTTAGATGTGTATTTTTATTTTTCTTGGTTTATTTTTTTCTTTTTTAAAGCAATACCAAAATGTAGTTTTAGTTTTTTTCTATCGTTATTTGAAAGCGTAGTCTCTTAAACAAACAAGGAGCAGAGCAGTGTGAAAATTGATGCTCAAAAAATGTTCATTTCCTTTTCATTTTTCTTGCTTCATCCTCTATCCACCTTCACAAAAGCAAGTTATGCATTAATTTGTAACACTCTATAGCTGGAGGCAATGAGAACAAAGTCAGCTCTGGCAGACGTTTAAAGGGATTCACAACTGATATTAGCTTCTTGGACTGCAGTGAGAGTCTGTCAACAAAACTTCACGTTTCATAGGGGCAAATACTCCCAAGGGTGTAAAGACTAAGATAAAATATAAACCATTTTGTTTTTTCCTTCTTATAAATGTTTGGCCTCTTCCCTCTCTGTATGTATGTGTGTGTGTGTGTATGTATATGTTTATATATGTGTGTATGTATGTGTTTGTTTCTTTGTTTTTTGCCTCTTAGGTAACTCAAACAAAACAAGTGAGGAAACAGATTTATGTTATATTATTTTCTTTTTAATGTGTTTATTTGTTTTATTGGATATGTTATTTGTTTTGAACAGAGCACTTACATGTACATGTTCAAGATAAGAAAGCTATTATTTTGTCTATAGACTCTAAGACACTAGAAAGTAAAAAATATATAATTAAAATGTATAATTCATCTCCCTTCTTTAAAAGTTAAAAATTGCTTTTAAACAAGATTCATTATCATTGTTTTTAATTGTTAAATTTATTGTGGTGACATTGATAAAAATTACATAGGTTCCAGCTGTACAATTCCACATTACAATGTCTATGTATTTCATTATGCGCTCACCACCCAGAATCAGTTCTCTTTCCATCACCATGTATTTGATGCCCTGTCCCTAACCAGCTTCCCCTTCCACCCTGCTACCCCCCCGCCCTTACCCTCAGGTAACCACTAAACTACTGACTATATCCATGAGTTTTTGTTTCTTTGTTATACAAATTAAAAATAGTTGACAATCAATGAATAAGATATCTCATATGTCCATCTAGTCCTAAGATTATGTGGTCTTCACTCAATAGTTTGGTGGTTACTTGAGTGAAGGGGAGGAGGGGGGAGGGAGAGTGGGGGGGGGGTGTGCGTGGGAGTGGGCACCAGGTATATGGGGATGGAAGGAGAGCTGATTTCGGGTGGTGAGCACATAATGATGTAATGTAGATTTGTACATCTGGAAACTATCTAATCGTTACCAATCAATGTCACCCCAATAAATTTAACAATAAAAAATAAAATTAAATTAAAGACTATGTGCTCTTTGTTTACAGAAAAGTGATGAACTCTTGGGAAAATGATAGTTTCAACCAATCACAAAGATGCATCGAGTTATTACATGGATCTGGCCTGCCACCTTGCGGCCATCGGTGAAATAGACATGATTGTTTCAAAAACCTAGCTGTGACGGAGTGGGAAGGAAAAGCCAGGGTTTGGGGACTGCCTTGAAGTTAGTTCATCAAGTCTCTAAGTCCGATCAAAATAGCATCAAAGTTATGTGGGCAGAAGACTCGTGGCTTATTTTCTTAAACATGTGCAAGAAGCCTCTACTAGGTTGTAGCAGAAATCTAATTCACTGACTGGGATGGTCTTAGGTTCCTCAGCACCACAAGAATTGATGGAGAAGGAAATATAAAGCTGGCAAGAATTATTTTAGGTCTGTTACTTGGTAGGAAAATAAAGCAAATTCAGAAGAGAAGCTCCTGTTTCCAGGACTGGCACTGAGGAGTTTGTTACACAGAAAGCATCCAGTTGAGTTGTTCAGAACCCTGGCTACAGAGATCACTTGAGGGGTTTGTAAAAAGTAAAGATGCCTAGACCCTCCCACGTGTCCTTCCTAGGAGTGATGCTGAAGTGAGCTTCTTGTACCTGTGGTTTCCAAAAGCTTGCCACTGATGCTAATGTACAGCCAGTTTTAGGAACACCACATAGCTTACCCCCATTCACTAGTATGGATGGTGACTCTAAATATAGTCATATATTTATAAAGACCCAGGTTATTTTGTTCAAGATTAAACTAACAAAATCCCCTGCATTAGAGCACTTATATGCAGATTATAACACACCAAATTATCAAAGTTTAAAAAAAATGATTATCAGTCAAGAATCATATGACTTCACTCATGTGGGATATAAAATTAAAAGCAACAAATAAGACAACCAAAAAAATCATACACACAGACAATAGTTCAGTGGTTAACAGAGGGTAAGAGGGGAGGAGGGTAGTAGAACAGGGAAAAGGGGATCAAATATATGGTGGTGGAAGAACTGATTCTGAATGTGCACATACAATGCAATAGATCAAGGATCTCCAACCCCAGAGGCCAAAGGTTAAGAACCAGGCCACAGAGCAGGAGATGAACAGCAGGCAACCCACCTAGTGAAGCTGTAGTTATGGCCACTCTCCATCTCTTACTCCTATTACTGCCATAGCTCTGCCTCCTGTAAGATCAATGATGGCACTAGATTCTCATAGGAGCTCAAACCCTATTGTGAACTGCGCATGAGGGATCGAGGTTGTGTGCTTCTTATGAGAATCTAATGCCTGATGATCTGAGGTGGAGCTGATGCGGTGATGCTAGCACCCGGGAGCAGCTGCAAACACAGATTAACATTAGCAGAGAGGTTGACTGCATGGAGACCATAATAAATCAATTGCTTTCAGACTATCAGTGAGTGACAAGTGACAATTAAGCTGCATCTGGTGGTAGGCTTTATAGTGGTGAGTTGATGTACTTCAATTGTATAGTTGCATCTGGTGGCAGGTTTTAAGTCAGAATTCAATGCTTATGTTAGTCTGCATGGGGCCCACCCATTATGTTATTTACCTCTTAGGCTTCTGCCTCTTCCCCACACGGCTCACTTGTCTCAGGTGGGACCAGATAGTTGCAGGAAAACAAGCCCAGGGCTCCTACTGAATCGGCATTATGGTGAGTTGTGTAATTATTTCATTATGTATTACAATGCAATAATAACAGAAATAAAGTGCACAACAAATGTAATGCACTTGAATCATCCTGAAACCATCCCCCATCCCAACTCGTGGTCTGGGGACAAATTGTCTTCCATGACACTGGTCCCTGGTACCAAAAAGATTGAAGACCACTGCAATAGATAGATCATATATTAGAGAAATGTACACTTGAAACCTATATAATTTTACTAACCAATGTCACCCTGATACATTTTCTAAAAAATTTTAAAAATTGATGATTATATTAAAGGAAACCCAAAGTATTATTTTTAAAATTTTCCTTGGATAGACCCCAATCAATGTGCTCTACAAAAATATCCCCCCAAATAACCCAAAATATACCAAAGTTTTCTGGTCTTCATTCTTCTTTAGGTCTAAATACATGGTATTGTAGACATTTTTATACTAATTATAAATTTCTCTTATTCTTTGGCAAGTTTAATACTTCTCCTAGTGGTTCTCAAGATTCCACCTGCATACTTAAAACCATGTATAAAATGCAATCTTCTGTGTTTATCTCCAGAAATGCACAGTAGGTCTGGAATGGTGAGTAGAAATCTCCCTTATTTGCAAGCAAGCCAGGCAAGTCTGATAGGTTTGGTTGGTTTCATGCATCTCAGAATTTCAAATTGCTTAGTCATATTTCTAATATAGAGGGAGGGACACATATTCTGGTTAAATCTTTAGAAATTCTTGAGTTTATAAAAATCTTTATGAATTTGAGAAACTAAGAAAGTCATGAAGCTACAGCAGAGAGCGCGAAGGGCAGAATGACATTAGTTGACAGTGGATAGAGAAGTAAGTGGAAAACAATGAGGAAATCACTTACCAAGTTACACTTTGTTCCAGTTGACATTGAAGGTTTCATTTTCCTTCCAAGGACATCTCACGTGCTAGCTAGAGATTGTTGAGATTTACATTTAATGTGCAAGACATATATTAATAAAAAATGCCCACTCTGCTTTAGTCTTTATTGCTGCATTATAATGTACAGTTTTAGATTCAATAAAACCATACTGAGAGCTGGGCATTACAATACAAATATGAATTAAACATAGTCAGGTCTGAAGGAACTCAAGATAATGAAAGAGAGAAGTTTCTAAATGAAAAGTTATAGTATTTCAGGATTAATACATACTCTACTGGAATTATGTACAAAATGATGTAATTCCAAGGGGCAGGCAGTATCATTTCTAATTTGCCAACAAGGAAAACAAGGACATTGAAATTTATAGAGGTTAAGCAACTGGCATATTGATACAGAGTTACAAGTAGAGAAGGAAAATACAGTGTTTATTTTGAATGGCCAAGGGCCTGGCTACAAAAAGGGGAAAATGGATTCTAGGGAACAAGCTGTATCAGCCGCATCTCTCAAGACTCAGCTCTTAAGATAATACATATATACCTTGAAGATTCTTTCAAACCCTTAAGAGTCTTTCTACCACCTTAATCCTTAATTACTTGTGCTAGTCCCTGTAGTAGGTTTATTTTTTAAATATAAATACAATTTCATTTTTAAAGGAACTTACACCAATATATTCACAAAGTATAAGTAAACCAATAATTAACTTTCCAAAATAGATTAAAAATGATTAAAACTGGGAACATTTTGCAAATCACTTAACCTCTATCTCAGACTTTTTGTAGGCAAATGAAGGGATCAAGATAGAGATTCAAACTACTAATTTTACTTAACACTCACCCATGTTAGGGCCACTGTGACAGTTTTGGCCAAGGTGGAAAAAGACAGCAGGGCAATTAGCCTTATATTCAATATCATAACTCAGTCTCTTCTTATTCTAGTAATAAAATTGACCCTGATAATTTAAGAACATGAATGGTACTTTATTACTATGTAATTAGTACATTGAACACATTCATCAATTTATAATTGCATCAAAATACCCCTACATTTTATAGTATGTCTCCCACATAACTTTACTGAAAATCATGTCATTAGTGAAAGTCCTAGTTGCTTGGTTAAGCAATTAATGCCAGACGTGTCTGGATTAAGCTAAAGAGCTTTAGGAGTTAATGGGTAAATCTCATTTTTTAGTATAAGCATCCATGTGCTTATTTCTTCATTCCTTCAGTTGACAGTCACTGGCTCCTAGTCACTTGCTAGGAGCATCTGGGGACACAGAGACAATTAAGATGAGGTCCCAAACCTTTAAGGACCTAGCATACAATTGCTTCATAGAAGAGCATTCTTTAATGCTCTTTTTCCACAGCAATAAAGTTTTGAGCTGAGTACATGGCCACCTGAAATAAAGACCAAATTCCCCAACTCCATATGCAACTAGGCTTGGCCAGGTTACTAAGTGCTAGCCAGTAAAAGTGGAATTGTCCTCAGGGCCTAAGGGAACCTTCTTTAAGAGAGAATTGGCTTGTATCGCTGTCCTCTTGCACATCTCTTCCATTACCTGACTTGAGGGAACAGATGTTGCCTTTAAGGACCACACACCCAGCTGATGTGGGGCACAGGGTAGGAGTAGCCTGGGCCTCAGGAAGCACAGTTAACCTGAACTTTTTTATACGAGAATGGAATAAATACCTTGTTTAAGCCAAATACTTCAGTTTCACAGTTACCTGTCCTTGAACCTTTCCCTCACACAGGTGCTTCTGGAGAGAGCTCAGTAGGCAGGTAGGGCAGGGAAGGGCATTCCAAATTTAGCAACATAAAGAGCGGGCCGGAGGTGTACAATTACCTGGTGTATTTGTACATGCAAGCACAGACAACTCAGTTATAGAACAGGGGAGCCTCACACAGAGAAACGGAAATCCTTTCCAGGTTCAGTCTTTAATCCAATCACAACCAATGCCTAAAGGCCCTCCCTGCTGTGACCATGGTGAAGACCATGCAGAAAGTTTGCAATTAGACCTGGCCTTGAATCTAGTTCTCTACATAGCTCAACGTTAGCTATTTCATCTTGAAAAAACTAACCTCTCTTCCTCTTATTTAGTAATCAAATGGAATTAAAATATTTACCCTAGAGTTTATCTTCCAAGATTCAGTGAGAGAACATTCAGTATCTAGCACAGTGATCTATACATAATAGTCAATAAACATTTTTTCTCTTTTCTACCCTTCACCCTTTAATTCTCCTTGATCTTCTGTGGGCACTTAAGAAGTGTGGGTCCTTGTGGGGTCTGCTGTTTGGGGGAGAAGTTGACTAAAAGTGGGCAGAGAAAAGACACCTAACTTGTCACCCAAAACTAGTGACACCCCAGCACTGGGCTGCACTCAGGACGGAGAAAGTGCTTCTGGCTGCAGACACCTCGCCCCAGGCGCCCTCATTGGAAGGCTGTTGTTCACAGTTCATTCTGCACAGAGTGGTACAAATGAAGAGGAGTTCTAGTAGTATGAGTAGAACATGATCGTATTTGGACATTTTATAATTATTTAGCAAAAAATAAAATAAAATAAAATTTAAAAAATTCATATTGATTCCAGCTTGATGGAGCTGAACAATGTTCTAGCTACTCTGTCTCATGTCGAGGTTTTACTGGTGTGGAAAATGAGACCTGCAGGACCATCTCTGAAGCCATCAAGAAAATCAATCTTCAAGGAGAGTTTAAGCAAAAGGAAAGGAGCCCTCTCATCTGTGTGTCCCATCAAGCCTGTAAGCTGCTTTCAGACATCCAGCTAACATATTCTGCTTCACTTCCCTGATTCATACCATACCCTGCATTTGCCAATGCAAGTCTTGCAGTGTTACCAATGAATAAAACATTGAACACCCAGATTATTCCTGCCAGCCAGCCTAAATTAATGCCGCTATAATTTTAAATCAAACCAAACTTACTCCTAATAGGCAAGAAGTTAGTGGTTTGCAAAGGATTGATTTAATGTTCACATCAACCTTCGACGTAATTCTATGTGACAGGAAGGAACCTCAGAATTTCATTTGTACAAAATAACTTGGCCCATGGAATAGAGCTAGTTATGCAGCACAGCTGGGACTCGGACCCTATTTCCTGTTTCCAGTACGTTTCCCAAAGTTCCCTGAATGGATCTTTTATAAGTTGTGCTTTCATGAAAAAATTAGTTACCTGAACTACCTAATTCTTTGATTGAAATTTTCAATTGGAAGCTACTATGTTATTCACTATTTTTTTTTTTTTTTTTTTTTGAGGATCAACTACGTGTCAGGCACTGTTCTAGTTTGTGCAAACCAGGGAACCAAACAAAGTGTCTGCCTTTTTGTGGCGCTTACAAATCTAGTGAGGAAAGACAATAAACTTGAAACATTAGGTGATCAATAGTCAGCAAAGTGGACAAAGCGGAGTGAAGCAGGGATGAATGGGAGGGTGGCGAGTTGCAGGAGGTTGTGGAAATACTGAAGAGGGTGTGCAGGGTAGGCCTGACATGAGCTGAGCCAAGACTTGAAGGAGGCAGGCAGTTCGCCAACGGTAGCACTGAAAATATGGTTTGTTACTTTTATTCCTTGAATGACAGCCCATAAGCGATCATGCTTTTGTTGACTGATGCGAAAGCAACGCTGAGCCTACCAGAAGTGTAAAAATAGAAAATGTGTTCCAACCCCCAACCCAAGAGCGTAGGATCACTTGAAGTGCAACACCTCTAATCAGAACTCATAGGATCTTGAATTCGGTGCCAAGCTGAAAGCAGAACTGTCAAGACAGATGGTGCTTGATGTTGACTACACACCAGGAGAATGACTTAATTCTGAGTCACTGTTAAAATAGATGCACACCTCCACAATGGCATGTTGAGAAGTCATTTGACTATTCTGTTACTTCACACTTTGAAAAGAATCTGGTTGCTTGTATGGATTTACAAAGCACCAAAGTGCCCATCTATAATCTGTAATTGCAAGAAAAAAAATTTTTTTTAAACGGTCCTAATGATCCAAAAGGGCGCTTAGAATGACATTACCAGTCTCTCTCACAGCTTTTGATCCAGGGACTCCACTGTGTGTTCTCCTCTTGGGGCTTGTTTGTTTTTTGCAGCATGCATCATAATAGCCGAGGAAAACAAGCTCTACAGCCCTGAGTCATCCAGGGACAATGTGCCCAAGGCTGAGATGACCAAATTGCAGAACTCCACTGTGACAGCTGGGCAAACACAGCAGCCAGTGGGGAGTTGGGGAGCAGGCAAGAGCGCTCAGGGCTGCACTGAAGTGACCTGCCGCCTGGACTTGGAGCCACTCAAGGACAAAATGGGCCATTTCCTGAAAACAATTGGTAGTTTCATGTGGCAAAAAAACAAGAAAATGAAGATGAATGCTTAGAGTACGTTCAAATCTGAGTAAAAACATATCTGGAAAAAACCCTCAGAAATAGGTGATTGCGTTTGGTATGGAGTAAAAATGGGCTGAAACCAATTTGTCAGCTACCGGTAGTTTATTTTCCAGAAGTGACTGGATTTGTTCATTGTAATTGCTGACTCGGTCCTGTATCCACGGGCAACTGCACAACATGCCCTCACCCACACACAAAACCTCAAATTATACCATACCTATTATATTTGGGGGTTTATAACACAAACGCAATGGAGAAAGATGTACTTATTAAACGTAACGTTCCCACAGCAACTGGCAATTAATGGTATTGTAGCAAACGGTGCATTGCAACAGCCAGAGGCCTGGGCATCACACTGCTCTGGGGAGCTGTGTTGACACTGGACAGTGGCATGGTGCCCTCTGGAGTTGTGCCAGACAATGCACCTGTCTGCCTGCTACCACATTTCATTAGTTAACCACCAGTTCTTTTGTTCCTTTGCAACCCTAACCTCTGATTTCACAATGCAGTCTATTTAACTCTTTGTAATGCACAATGCTTTATAGAAAGAAAACAATTATGCTTGGGGGCGGGGAGGGGGCGTGGCAAGTCTTCCATTCAGAGATGCAGTCTTTTTCTAGTCTCTTAACTGCACAGGGTGAGCCATACTGGGGCACACTGGATTTGGCTGACACAGGCATTCTCTCTCCATGGTGGTAATAAGCTTCCATTTTATATTAAATCCAAGGAGACTGACCATATCATAGTTTTGTGCTTTAGGGATCTTGCTAAGAGTGAAATAAGGAATCATAAAATAAACCAATCAGGCAATAGGCATAAATCATGACTATCCTTGGCAAACTGAGGTGTATGCTCAGCGTACAGATATATGATCAAAGTACCTGTTAAGAGCTAAGGACTCACTCATCTTCAACCCTATGGTCATGCCAGCTTCCAAGGGAAAATGGGCTTATTCAAGCTTGGTTCTCAAAAAGTATCAGAGTGTCTATCAATCTTACATGGGACTTGGGGCACACGTTAGTGGAAAGCCATTTCCTCAACTGCTGATTTGACTCACAATGGCCTGAGAGTTCAAAGCTTTTAAGCGTGACTAGCAGGAAACATGGGAGTGGTTGAGGTTCTGATCTTCAGGGGAGCATCATGTGCAGATCAGAGCACTGACATGCCTGGTCTGCCTTTGCCTCTGAACTTAGCTATTTCAACCGTATGGCTTTGCAACATCAGAGGGCTGCTGTAATGTGGTATGTAATGTCCCCATTCAAGGATACTTTTTTTCCAACAAGAAAATCTGCGGATAGGTTGGAATGAAATAAGCAAAGGCCTCTTAGGGAGACAGAGGCCCTAAACTCAAACCTCTCTGGTTTGGCAATGACTGTATTCCCTGGCACTGCATCTGTTAATTTTAAACATCCATCCTCTCTCATTCAAAGTAGTGGGCAAGTCTGGTAATGGATATATTTCATAAAACTCTACAAATGTACACTCCTTGGGGAGAGGGTTAGAAATGGCTTCTGAAGTTCTTTTAAAGGACTTTCCACTCATCTGTTTTTTTCACTGTCTCATAACTTGTTCCTCGACTGCCCACCCACATATTGGTCCCTATTGACTATAAAGA
>PVKE010024125.1:0-24057 GCA_004027555.1 Craseonycteris thonglongyai | reverse complement strand
TTATTTGCATCTCCCTAATTGCTAGTGAAGTGGAGCATTTTTTCATATATCTGTTGGCCATATGTATGTCTTCACGAGAGAAGTGTCTGTTAAGGTCATCTGCCCATTTTTTAATTGGATTGCTTGTTTTTTTCTTGTTGAGTTGTACAAGTTCTTTGTATATTTTTGATATTAGCCCCTTATCAGAGGCATTGTTTGTGAATATTTTTTCCCAGTTGGTTGATTGCCTCTTTGCTTTGTTGATGGTTTCCTTTGCAGTGCAGAAGCTTTTTAGTTTGATAAGGTCCCATTCATTTATTTGTGCTTTTACTTCCCTTGCCATTGAGGTCAGATTCATAAAGTCCTTAGGAATATTTTGACATGACTAATATGAACATAAGTTAGGGAATGGTAACATATATGCATCTGCTATATATTGGCTATGGGACAATGTAGAAATGGAGACTAATAGTCACTAAATATTATACTTCTTTGCATTAGCTGCTTCATACACATACTCTTATTAAATGCTCATGGACACAATGAAGCTAACATTACAATCTACATTTTATAGATGAGGAAAATCATTCTCTGAGTAAAATTTGGAGGAAGGGGAAAAGGAACAAAGATTTGTGAAAAAAAGGAAGGGAGGAAAGTCTGCAAATTATCAGTCATATATGAAATGTTTGTGATTCAGCTATTGTCACTCAGGAAGAACCTATGAACACAAATATCTTCCTTCCCCATTGCTTCCAGTGTTTCCAATGTTTCTTATATATAAGTATCACAAATATTGATCAGTCTAAATCGTCTCATCTTTCAAGATGTACCATTATGCTAGTTATCACTTCTTAATAAATGGTGAATAATTTTGCCCTTTGGAAATTATTTCAGAGTTTGAAAGAAACTTTTAACTTTCTGATTATTCCTCTTAGATAACAAAGAGATCATTTTAGAACAGTCCAAAAAAGGAAGAAAAAAACCTTCTAGTCTACAAGTACAGAATTCATCCATAGTCTCAGCTACCAAGATACTCAGCTTCTAATAACTGGATCTGCTTCTGATTAGTCACTGTCTCCCTATGGGCCTTAGTTTTCTGGATACAGGGTTGCCCAGTCCCTTGAAAGTCTATGTTGACTCCAAAATGTTGTGGTTTCTAAGAGTTCAAGTGCAACTCTTACTAGAGAGAGTCAGAAAAGCTTTACCATAAATAGTAAATAATGTTGGTTAGGAATAAAACATAAATGTTTTCTTTGTTTCTCTTTTCAAATCATGTAAGATATTTTTAAGACATATTGGGTATCTACAGGCTGAAAGCTCCTTTTTGGGCCCAGAGATGCAAGAAGAGTCATTTGTTCACTCAACACATATGTACTGACCACTGGCTCTAAGTAAGGTACTATGTAGTTCTGAGAAGAATTTAAAGTTGTATCTGCTCAATAAAAGTATTTTAGTAACTAAAACATATAGTAGAAAATAAAAAGAATCATTAAGGCTATACAGATAAGTTGCTACGGGAGGTATGAGGAAGGGCATAGTACTTCCTGTGGGGCCATGGAAGTAGTAAAATAAGTCTCCATGGATAGAGCCTTCTGAATAGGCCTTCAAAAATAAGGAAGCCTTGGCCACATAGAGAAGAGTTTGAAATAGAAAGTGATTTCAGAAGATGACTCACTGTGAGCAAAGATAAAAAGGTGGAAAGGTGAAGAAGGAAATTGAGAAGAATAAAGCATTCACCTTGGCTAGGCTGAAAGGTCCCTAGAAAGGACTAGTAGTAAATAACAATAGAAAATAGTACAGAATCATTAGTGCTAAACAAAGGAGTTAAAGGCTTGATTTTTTTGAGCAGAAAAGTAAAAATCTTTGCCATCTCTCAGATTAATACGGCAGCAAAACAGAAGGTGAACTGGACTGAAAAGATCTTGAGGACAAAGAGGTCAATTAGGAACTACTTTAGTGTCCAACTAAGAACACATGAGTGCCTGAATTAGCATCGTTACATGAGAACAGAGAAAGGAATGCACCTATAACAACTAATAATAATCATAATAATGCTCACATCTATCAAGTATTTTCTGTGCACCTTGCACTGTTCCGAGCATAAGTAGCTCATTTAATCCTCACAATAGTGCTATGAGAAAAGTTCTATTTTACAGTTTTACAGATGCGGAAACTGAAGAACAGAAATGTTAAAAATTGCTTAACATCATCCGTTAAGAGATGCAACCTCTGGTTTCAGAATCCTGTTTCTTAACCATGCATGATTAAGATTGACATGGCGTGCCCACTGATTGATGAGAGACAAGGAGAAAGTATCAGCAGTGATGTTGAGATTCCAAACCTGATTTCAAGAAAAATGGAGAGGTCATTGTCAAAAGATGGAGAAGAAAACATCTGCTATTTTAAAAGCTAATTTTGACAGCAGGTGCTTTTTACGCCACTGTAATTTTTCCTACACAGATCATTATCACTTAATTATAAATGACAGCTGCTTGGAAGGTACTTTGGTTCCTGATGATGCTGTGATTGATTATTGGAGTTCTCATTCCACTGTGCTACAGTGTGTCGTCTGTTGGTATTTCCAAAATGCATCATTGAAACTCTTCATATCAGCTCATATTAGCTCATTCTGTCCCAAACTGTCAGCCATGTAGTGGAGAACGTTTGGAAGAAAGATTATGAGTTTAGGACCTATTGCTTTGAAAGAACAACTATGAATGAAGGTCAATAGCAATAACAAACGCATAGAGATGAGGCGTTTGAGGGAGAGTTGGGAGCCAGTGATGCAGTCAGCAATGAACTCATTAGGGTAAAAGTTGATGTCATGACGTTTCTCAGGCACAGTGTGGTGGGAGGAGCCTAAAGTCAGATCCTGGTGTAACATCTAAATGGGGGCTGGGGGAGGAACTAGGAGAATGAAGGCAAACACTGCCTACAGAGAAAGGGAATAAGGCTGGAAATGGAGAGTACATGCTGTGGAAAACAAAGAAAAAGTAGCTCCAAGCGTGAAAAAATGAGGATGTCAGTGGACTTAGGGAGGAGAGAGCAATATGTGAAAGCGATGGAGGGAAGACCCTTCTAGTGAGTTTGCTATTTCATAGTGACCTCACAGAAGCAATGTCATTGCCACAGCAGCTTAACCCTATGATCAAGGACACAGAGAAAATCTGATCTGTCCTTGAATGTAATTCATGTTAAAGAAGCAGAAGTCAGCAAATCATTACCTAGCTTCTGATTCTTTCAGGGAAACTCTGCTTCTACATGTAAAAAATGAAATAAGCAGATAAATAAACTACATAATAAGTAAAATAAACATTTCCAACTTACCTATACCATGTGCTCAATTCTTCAGAAATATATTAATAAGTGATCAACTGCTGATCAAATAGCTAGCCCACGACCTCCTTCACCAGAGAAAGCATGCTGCGGACCCCTCAGCCTCACCTCCCATTGCATACACTGTTGTTGCCCAGATAAAATAGGGGAGAAATTCCTTCTTGAATTTAGTAAGAGAAAGGAGTTCTCACCTCCATCTCACTGGAGGAGGGTGGCTTTATACCAGGTAAGCCAATAACGTGGACCCAATCGCTGTCTCTGCCCAAGTTTCCCCTGACCAGTGAAGTGGGCTCAGCCCTGGACCTCTCAGCTTTTAGCAATAAGACCTAACAATTAGGAATCATGTATCCTCGGAGAAGGACCCAGGACAGAAGTCCATTTTAAAGAAATGTAGAAACACATTTTGAACTCCAATTTTCCCCAAGTTCTCAGAGGTAAAGCTGATGTCTGTGAGAATAGGCAATGACTACTCTGTAACAACCTAGCTGTAGCTCATATTTTGCTGAGACTGCACCATTTTCTTTTGTATTCACTTTATTACCTTTTGTTGGCTGCCCATAAGTGCCTAGGAATACAGTGACATAAGTGACATAAAAGTCTGCACGAAAAGAGAAATGCCAGTGATTAAAAGTTGAAGAGATTCATATTTAGAAACCGAAATAAATGCCAGTTACACAATTGCAAAGACCAGGCCCTGGCTTCAGCAGAGCTGCAGGCTCTCTGTGCCTGCTCCCTGGCAGCCCTGTTGCATCTGTCATTGGACTGGAAGAATTCAGTACAGAGAAGAGCGTGGTTGCCATTTGACAGAACACACTTAGTGCCCAGTGGGGAAAATGACCTAGCTTTATGATATTTCTCTTGATATAAATTTATTATGTATTTAATTCCAAACCACCTACTAATTTGCTTTCGATTATCGTAATAATTATTATTGTTTAAAAATGATGACAGTGAAACAACTTCTGCTATTGTAAAAACTAGTTTTGACAGCAGGTGCTTTTTATGCCACTGTAATTTTAACTACAAAGATCATTATCACTTAATTATAAATGGCGGCTGCTTGGAAGGTACTTTGGTTCCTGATGATGGTTTGATTGATTATTAGAGCTCTAGTTCCACTGTGCTACAGTGTCTGGTATGTCGAGATTTCCAAAAGGCTTCACTGAAACTTAATATCAAGTCATATTAGTTCACTGTCGCAAACTGTCGGCTATGTAGTAACGTTTTTTTGTTTTTTGGGTTTTTGTTTTTGTTTTTAATAAAACACAAAGGTAATTCTCTTTTCCTTTTTGGTCAAGAAATTTAAAAAAATAAACAAAATATTTGTGTGTGGCTCCAAATAACATGTTTTTTTCAGCTTCTTACTCAACCAGATACGTTCTGAAGATAACTAATTTAGGCAAAGCATTTTGTTCAAAGGATATTATTATATTTAAAGAGTAACAGGAATTCTCTAGATTTTTTAAGAAAAAATATATAATGAGGGTGATACACAGAAGACTTTTCATGTTTTAAAATAAGTAAAACCTATCTTCTGAGATTCCCAATTTTGTCATTTTCTCCAAAGTATATGGTAAACATAAAAGTAAGTAGATGTGGCTACTTATCCTTGAAACTCATGCAATCTTTAGGCCGAAGACTCTGGATACTCATCCATCTACTTTTGTTTTTCATCAAAGAGAAGAATGTTTAATATAGCAATTGCAGGGACATTCTGTCCTTTTGGAGAGTCTAACCCAACAGAAGAACATACACAATTGCTTCTGTCCCAGTTCTACTTCTTTTCTAACTTCAAGCACCTGCACAATCATTGCCAAGGCCCTTAGCTTCATGCCATGGCACCCTCATTTATAAAATGGTACTGACAATATGACCTGATTCTGCACAAACAAAATGATATAACCTACATTAAATTTTTGAAAGAATCACTCTCACATATGAAGCATTTAAATATTATAGGCTATTTTATGTTCATGATTAAAGATCTGCAAATTTTTACTGAGCTTCTTCTCAGAGCCAGTAACTCTATTGAATGAAAGAATGAAATATAATCTCTCTCCTCTAAGGCCAGCATCAGCAAACTGCTGCCTGTGGTAGCATGCTTTTGCCCCCAAGCTACAAATCAAATGTATATTTTCAAAGGGTTGCAAAGAAAAACAAAACATAATATACAGCAAAGATCTGTAGGGTCCTGAGACTTTAAACTATTTACTATCTGTCCCTTTACAGAATAAATTTGCCAAGTCCTGCCCTTGAAGTGCTCTTAATCTAGTGAGGGACACTAGTGTGTACTATGGTAAGAGTTCCATAAAGAACAGAAACGCTCTTGTGACAAAATACCAGGTTATTAACCTTGATGGAGAAAGTGGAGAGAAAGTCAAATAAGAGGTTACATTTGAACTAGGATGCATGGACTTGCAGAGCAGGTAAGAGCATAGTAGCCTAAGAATGGAAAGGGGGATGCACAAAGAAAAACCATGATCAAAACATGAGGACGCCTTATTCTAGGAATTGTGATTCAATAAAATGTGGCTTGGTTATAGGGCACCTACGTATGTGGAAGGTGGGGTGGGAAAGAGGAACACTAGAAGGCAAAAATGAGTGTGGAAGGAAACTTAGTTACTCTTACTAAAAGCTAGAGCTTTGATCTGAAGGTAAAAAAAGTTATCAAAGGTTTTTAAGTGAGAGAGTACAACATTAGAGATTTTGAACAATAATTTATACAATAGTAGAAAAAAACTATAAAGAAATTTTGGTTTGGGGCCAAGATATAATAATAGGAATCAGATTTAACTTTCTTTGTGAAATAACTAAAAAATAAAAACAAACAAAATAGACAAAATACATTAAACAAAGTTTTCAAACATTGACAGTACCAATAACTCCAGAGAGAAGAGGGAAAAAATATAAGCCCAATTACCCAGGTTTCTGTGGAGAGAGGTTCTAGGTTTCAGCATAGAAGGGGTAAAATGTAGCCCATAGTAAGAAGGAAAATCAATCAACAAAAACCAAATGAGCAATGACAAAGATTATGAAATTAGTAGACAAGTGCATTATAGCTATATTTGAAATGTTCAAATGTCAAAGTAATGTTTGAGCATGTTGAGAAGAGATATTTTTAAATACCCAAATTTAACTTCTACACACACACACACACACACACACACACACACACACAAAATACCAGCATCTAAGATGAAAAATAAACTGGCCCAGGCAGGCGTCCTCAAATTTTTTAAACAGGGGGCCAGTTCACTGTCCCTCAGACCGTTGGAGGGCCGGACTGTGGGCCCGGGACGAGTCGGCTGCTAAGCAGGACAGGCAGCGGCTGCAAAAACACCCGGCAGGCCAGATAAATGTTTTCAGCAGGCCACATGTGGCCTGCGGGCCATAGTTAGAGGACCCCTTAACAAGGAATTAGATACCACTGAAAAAAAATATCAATGAATCTGAAAACATAGTAATAGGAATTATCCAAAATAATACACAAACAGAATATAGCCCCACCCCCAAAATATTGAAATGAGTATTAGCAGATTGTTAGGAAACTTCAAGATTTGATGATAAATAGAGATATAGAGATAGCGAGATAGAGAGAGATAGAGAGAGATGTATACTAGGTCCCTGAAAAAAAAGAAAAAAAAGGAGGTTGGACAGAAAAATATTTGAAAAAATAAAAAAAATTTTTCAAACTGAATTTCAACTACAAACCTATAGATTCAAGGAACTAAATGAACCTCACACATGATAAACATGCAAGTAATGACACTATGTTTCATCACAATTCAATTGGCTAAAAAACAGTGATAGAAGAAGCTAGGGCAGGGGGACAGGAGAAAACCATTGTGCTGAATGAAAAAAGTCAGGAAAAAAGAGAACATTTCACTGACATTAGTAACATAAAGCAGGTTTGTGACTGCCTGGGCCTGGGGAGGTCTATGGGGAGAGGAGTGAGGGAGAGATGACAAAGGACCACATATGATCTTCTGAGGATGAAGGATATGTTCATTATTTTATTAAGGTGATGGCTTCAAAACTCCTCAAATCGTGTACTTATTGTATGTCAATTATATCTCAGTAAATCTGAAAAAATATAATGACATTCAGGGTTGAGACGCAGAGGCGAATATTCATCTAGAAGAGACTGACAATAGACAAGTAGAGAAATAATGAAGACCAGAGCCAGAGAGGTAACTTTGGGAATGAGGAGAACAAACATATGTGAAGTACCCTTCTAGCACAGAATGGACAAATGGGCAACTGGGTGTATAGTGTGACTATTAACAATGTTAAGAAACATAGGGCAAGCAGCTGATTAAAGAGGAAAGTTAAGATCTGGGTTCTAAATGTGTCTTATGGGGCCTCTAACTACAAACTGAATTAATAGTTGCATATACAGTGCTTGATTTCAGGAGAGAAATCTTGGCTGGAGATAGAGATTTTGGAACTGTAAGCATATGTAATAAGAAACTGAGGCTATGGAATTGGGGAAGCATGCCCAGAGAGAGTCCGTAGAAAGTGGTGTCTTGGAGAATACCAAATAATAAGGGATAAAGCAAAGCCTGGCAAGGACATCACAAAAAAGGAAAACTCTTGACCAATATCTGATGAATACCAGTGCAAAAATCCTACACAAAATATTAGCAAATAAAATACAACAATGCATTAAAAAGATTATATATCACGATCAAGTGGGATTCATCCCAGGGGCACAAGGATGGTTCAACATATGCAAATCAATAAATGTAATATACCACATAAAAAAATAAAAGATAAAAACCATATGATTATATCAATCAATGCAGAAAAAGCATTTGACAAGATACAATATCCATTTATCATCAAAACACTTAACAAAATGGGTATAGAAGGAAAGTACCTCAACATAATAAAGGCCATATATGACAAACCCTCAGTGAATATCATACTGAATGGGGCAAAATTGAAACCTTTTCTTCTAAAATCAGGAACGAGACAGGGACATCCCTTGTCACCACTGCTATTCAATATAGTGCTGGAAGTTCTAGCCAGAGTCATCAAGCCAGAAAAAAAAAAAAACAGGCAACCAAATTGGGAATGAAGAAGTTAAACTATCACTTTTGCAGATGACATAATCCTTTATATAGAAAACCCTAAAGATACCACCAGAAAACTATTAAAAATAATTAATGGATATAGTAATGTTGCAGGACAGATAATCAATGTACAAAAATCTATAGCATTTTTATATGCAAACAATGAAACTTCAGAAAAAGAAATGAGAAAAATAATACCATCTGAGATCAAAACAAAAAGAATAAAATACTTAGGAATAAACTTAACAAAGAACATAATAGACTTATACACAGAAAATTATAAGACACTATTAAAAGAAATTGAAGAAGATACAGAGAAATGGAAAGATGTTCCATGTTCATGAATTGGAAGAATAAACTCAGTTAAAATGGCCATATTACCCAAAGCAATATACAGATTTAATGTAATTCCAATAAAAATCCCACAGACATTCCTTCGAGAAATAGATTTTAAAAATCATCAGATTCATATGAAACCACAAAAGACCCTGAATCACCAAAGCAATTCTCCAAAAAAGGAATAAGGCTGGAGGCATCATGCCCCCGGCCTTCAGTCTATACTACAAAGCGTCAATAATCACAACAGCTTGGTAATGGCAGAAAAATAAATATACAGACCAATGGAACAGAATCAAAAACCCAGAAATAAACCCAGAAATAAACCCACAAACATATGGACAGATAATTTTTGACAAAGGAGCCAAAAATATACTATGGAGAAATGAAAGCCTCTGCAGTAAATGGTGCTGGGAAAAGTCGAAAAACACGTGCAAAAGAATAAATCTGGACTGTGAACTCTCACCATATACCAAGATTAACTCAAAGTGGACTAAGGACCTCCACATAAGACCTGAAACAATTAAGTGCACAGAAGAAAGCATCAGTACTAAATTTATAGACCTTGGATTCAGAGAGCACTTTATAAACTTGACCCTAAAGGCAAGGGAAGTAAAAGCAAAAATAAATGAATGGGACCATATAAAACTAAAAAGTTCTACACAGCAAAGGACACCATCAACAAAGTAAAAAGGAAACTAACCAAATGGGAGAATATATTTACAAACAATGACTCTGATCAGGGGCTAATATCTAAAATATATAAAGATCTCATACAACTCAACAATAACAAACAAATGATCCAAACAAAAAATGGGCAGAAGACTTAAACAGACACTTGTCCCCTGGAGACATACAAACAGCCAACAGAGACATGAAAAACTGCTTAACATCACTAGCAATTAGGGAGATGTAAATAAAAAACACAATGAGATACCACCTCATACCTGTTAGAATGACTATAATCAACAAGACAAAGGATAACAAGTGCTGGAGAGGCTGTGGACAAAAAGGAACACTCATACACTGCTGGTGGGAATGTAAACTGGTACAACCACTATGGAAGGTGGTGTGGAGATTCCTCAAAAAACTAGGAATGGAATTGCCATATGATCCAGCAACCCCTCTTCTGGGTATCTACCCAAAAAAACCTTAATTTGCAAAGATACATGTACCCCAATGTTCATCGCAGCACTGTTCACAGTGGCCAAGTCATAGAAACAATCAAAGTATCTTCTGATAGATGACGGGCTAAAGAAGTTGTGGTACATTTATACAATGGAATTCTACTCAACAATAAGAAAAGATGAAATATAGCAATTTGTGACAACATGGACCTTGAAAACATCTTATTAAGCTAAGTAAGTCAGACTGAAAGAAGAAACACATTGGGGAAGCCGGGATGGCTCAGTGAGCTGAGCGCTCACTTTGCAGCACTGGGAACTGGGGATTGAGTCCTGGTCCCAGCCCGTGTGGACCCATATGCTGAACTGGGGAGTGCCCCCCGTTCAGTTCTCACCAAGGTGATACCCTGGCCCAGTTCCTGCCCTGTGCAGCCCCAAGCCCACCTGTGGAACAAAACTATGTGGAAAAAATGATGATGTGCAACTATGGAAACTGCTCTGGGCCCTCCCCCTTCTCTCTGTCTCTGTCTCTCTCTCCATCAAAAACAATACAAATAAATCTTAAAAAAAAAAAGAAAGAAACATATGACCTCACTCATAGGTGGAATATAAAACTGAAAGTAACACAGAAACGAGAAATCATGGACACACTCAGTGGTTTGGTGGTTGCCTGGGGGAGGGGAAAAGTGGTGGGGGAGGGCAGCTGGGCAGGTATGGGGAGGGGGCATAAAATATAAAAATAAATTAAAGAAAGAAAAAAAAAGAGGTTGAGAGGGGAAACTATGTCCTTGTTCATGGCCTGGCAGAGTTAATGAAGCTTTAAAGGGTGACTAATTTGTAAACAAGGGAATAGGTTATTGAAGTAGATTCTGATTCAATATTCATAACAAAGAGGAGAATTTAGAATTCTTAACTGCTAGTTAAGTAAATCTATGTAATGGTAGTTACAGCGTACGCTTTTGGACTGTAAACATTTTCAATCCACCATATTTCGTAAGAAAGCAACTTCTGTTCTGCATTGCTTTTCTTGGTGGTTGGGCAAAAAAAGCAACAACTCATTTGCAAAATACTAGCTTTTAATGAAAAGAAATAAAGATTATGCACACTTAGTTCTTGTTAAAAAGGAAAGGTACAATTTATATCTTCTTCTCACTTTATATTTCAGTTAAGCTCATTTCTCCCCCCTACTCTTGCCTAAATATAAATAAACAAACAAACAAATAAGGGATGAGCAATGGGCTTTGTTCTCTGAGGGGCTCAGTCCCCTTCTTATCATCTTAAACCCTTATCTGTATTATCCAGTTAGGTCAGATGAAAATAAACAAGCATCTTCAGCAATCAGGGATTTATTTCTCTCCAGGAATCGACAAGATGTGTGCTTACAATTTCAACTCAATTTTGGACCAAAACAAGAACTATTTCTCATCAGGTTCTCAAGTGCCATATAAAATACATGTCTAACTCTTTTCATGGCAGCTGGTGTACCTACATTTTGCTCTGGTTTGTGAGAGAGACAGCAGAGACTTGGGTGATACAGGAATGGAGGGGAGATTGGAGTGTATCCTAGAAGACAAGCTTCCCCACACTGACGACCATTTTTGTAGCTCCCATCCAGATGTACTAAAATGCGATTTTAATAAAGAGGAAAGAAAAGTATTATATGTAATTAGCCTTAAGATAATAAAAAGAGAATTCCCCACTCCAAATTCTTCAGTGCTTCTCAAGAAAGAAGAAAACACATACCAAGTAAAACAACAGGGACTGAATTGAAAGTTGTCCTTTATTGACAAAGTAGAGATAGATTCTCTCTTCTGGTAAAATACACCCCCTGAACTACCGTCATTTCCTTCCCCAGCCCACCTCAGCCTCAGCTGCTGCATGTGCTTAGAGAAAACATAGCACATAACCACTGTCTGTAATGGCAAAAATGTATATTTTCATTTCCAAGGCAAAAGTCTCTTTTTTCTTTTGCTCTGTTCAATTAATTCAAACTTCTCAGTCCTTGAGACTTCAGAAACTAGTGGAACACACAATAAGCAACAACCCCAGAGGATCTTTTCTTGGTTATTCCTGCAAGCTGGGGAACATTGAGACAGTAGTTTTACTTTGGGAAAGAATAAGGTTTGCAGCCAGGCAAGGCTGCTTCTTGCTCTCGGATTTTTATCTTGGTCCTTTGTTTTTTCCCACCTTCCATGTATAGACCAAATTCAAGCTCGCAAAACCCTATTTCATCATATAGACTCCCCTGCAAATATAAAGATGGAGTCAACTTTGCGGTAACACTTGAAGTTTTGGTTTTTGAGTCATACTCTGGACTGCAAACTATCCCTTCTACTCAGAAATCTAAGTGTTTCTAGGGTGGGTACAAAAAGATAAGATAATAAAGATTCAGATAGATAGGATAGGAAAAAAATTCTGAATTTCACTGCACAGGTATATATTTCGGACTTCCACAGGGAATTCCTTCTGTCAGAAGATAAACTAGCACTTTTCAGAAAATTCCTCTTGTGACTGCTGTGAAGTAACTGTTGACTGTAATTTTGCAGGTCATAGACAGAAGACATGGCCTGATAAATGCATGATGTTCATAAAAGGATGTGTTACTTGCTAACACAAACAGATACTAACATCATTTACTCTGTTTTTAATTATCTGAGTTATACTGTATCCAAGAAAAACAATTTAACTGAATATGTGGGAAACAAAGGTAGATCTATAGAGCACAACAAAGGCAGGGTCGAGCCTCATGTACAGTAGGGATGGAGTTAACCTCAAGTCTCTTCAAGATTTGTTGGTCAAGGCCTTAACTTATTGTGTTTATGAGACCTTTTATTCAAACAGGCTTTTTTGAGTATTGAAAGTCTTAATAGCTTTCTTTTATTGCCTCTAGCATTAAGTTTTCTTTCTTATGTGTTCTTTTTCCCTACTTCTAGCTTTCAGTCTTTTCAAAAGAATTAACAGTACTTGGACCTCCTACACAATGATCCTCAAAGAGATTCTGCACTCAGTTTATTTAAAATACAATATGAGTGGGAGAGAAATATGTCTATTTTAAGAATAACAACGTGTAATCCAAGAGAATGGAATTACTCAAAAGAGGCAGCCCCTTGAGGAAATACATGACAATAACCCATAAAAAGTAATTAAAACATTCCTGGTATACTCCAAAGTAGCCAGAAGAATTTAATTACAAACTTCATAGTTACATTATGAAGATTTACACCAAGGCTAGAAGCAAAAAGTGACCAAGCTGGGAAAGACTTAATCACAGAGCATCTTAATTATTTCTCTCTCAGGGGACCACTTGTCTCCTCTCTTACAGAAGCATTTTCCACCATTCCTGAATAGAACTCACATATACTTTTCAGAAGCTGTAAAGCTCACAAGTGACAATGATGGGAAATGGGAAAGATGCCATATTCAGATCTTCCATTAGAAAAGGTAGTAGGAACAACTACATCTAGAATGGTCAGCAGTCATCACAATATAACCAGAGTGCACACCCAGCAAAACACATTCTGTCTAGTTTCTTGAGCAAGGTGGGCAGCTTTTAACACAGGGGAATTTAGAATTCTTCATAAGGCCTCATTTGCTCTAGACCGGTGGTGTCTAGCATTTTGGCTTCCCTGAGCCACACTGGAAGAATTGTAGTCTTGGGCCACACATAAAATACACTAACAATAGCTGATGAGCTAATAAAAAGGTCTCAGGGGATATCGCGATACCTCAGCAGGTTGAGTGCTCGCCTTGCAACTGCAAGGTTTAGGAATCAATTCTAGGCCCCGGCACATGCAAATATGGTGTGTATATATATGTATATGTGTATGTGTGTGTGTGTGTGTGTGTGTGTGTGTGTGTGTGTGTGTATATATTAGATTCTCCACTAACTAGAACTCAAGCAACCAGCAAAATATGAGAGTGCTGTTAACTTGAGTTCTGTTTAACAGAAAGTCTACTTACATTTAACTGGCATCTACCAATCTGTGTGGGTGCCACTTAACTGAGAGTCTATTGTGTGTATACATATGAATCAAGGATGTCTGGAAAAAAATCCATCCATAGATACCTCTATTTTTCATATTACATAACTAGACACTTTCCAGACAACCCTACTGTATATCAATATCACAAATTCTTTGTCCATTTTTCTGTCTGTGGGCACTTAGGCTGTGCCCATGTCTTGGTTCTTGTGAGTTATGTTGCAATGAACATGAGAGTACAGATATGTCTTTGACATAGTGATTGTGTTTCCTTGGATATATGCCCAGAAGTGGAAGCACTAATATTATGTCATATGGTAATGCTTTTTTGAATCTTTTGAGGACCTTCCATAATGTTTTCTATAGTGGTTGTACCGATTTACCAATTTGCATTCCTACCAATAGTGCACCAGGGTTTTCTTTTCTCTCCATCCTTGCCAGCATTTGTTAATATTAAAAAGATTATTTAATAGCAAGCAATAACAATCATCACTATGTATTTTTGATAAAATTATAATAGGTGTGAGGCGATATATCATTGTGGTTTTGATTTGCATTTCCTTCATGATTAGTGATGTTGAGACTTTTTTTGTATATTTTGCCCACTTTTAATTGGATTATTTGTTTGATTTTGCTATTGGGTTATATGAGTTTCTTATGTATTTTGTTAATTAATCCCTTGTTATATATGTAATTTGCCAATATTTTTTCCCATTCTCTAGATCTAACTTCCTATTTTGTCGATGGTTTCATTTGCTGTGCAGAAGCTATCTGGTTTGCTGTAGTTCCACTTGTGGATTTTTGTTATGTTGCTAGTGCTCTTGGTGTCAGATCCCATAAATCATTGTTCAGATTGATGTCAAGGAACTTTTGTGTGTTTTCTTCTAGGAGTTTTATGGTTTTCGGTCTCATATTTAGATCCTTAATCCATTTCAAGTTAATTTTTGAATGGTATAAGATAGGAGTCCAATTTCATTCTTTTAAATGTGAATGTCCAGTTTTCCCAGCACCATTTCTTGAAGAGACTGTTCTTTCCCTATATGCTGAATTGCAGTGCAACTGGTAACAACTAGGATGGCAGCGAAGGTTCTCACCTCCCATACAGTTCAGTTCCCGCTCCACGTGGCCCCACATTCACCTGTGTGGAATAAAACTATGTCACAACTAATGATGTACAACTATGGAGACTGCTCTGGGCCCTCCTCCTTCCTCTCTCTTTCTCTCACCTTCTCTCAAGCAAAAGAAATTTTTTTTAAAAGGTCACAAAAAATCTCATAATGTTTTAAGAATTTTTGTTGGGCTGCATTCAAAGTCATCCTGGGCCTAAGGTTGTACAACATGCCTGCTCTAGAAGAAGTTTGTCTGCTCACACTCTGCAAGCCACATGCATCCAGAACTGCTTTGAATGTGGCCCAATGCAAATTCATAAACTTCTTAAAACATTATGAGATTTTTTTACAATATATTTTTTAGCTCACCTTTCAAGTATATCTAAATGTAGACATACTATCCTCTCAATCAGCATTTTACACATTGCTAACTTTGATAAACAGCCAGTAATAGAATCTACTCAATGAAAGGTACGGAGTCAACCACTTGTGAATGTACACCTCATTTTATATAGTGGTGATGATGATAATAAGAGCAGCCACTAACACAGGGGTGTCCAATCTTTCGAATTCTCTGGGCTACATTGGAAGAATTGTCTTGGGCCACACATAAAACACACTAACACTAATGATTGCTGATGAGCCAGGGGGGAAAAAAAACAAACCATGCAAAAAAAAGGTCTCATAATGTTTTAAGAAAGTTTATGGATTTGTGTTCAATCGCATTCAAAGCCATCCTGGACTACAGATTGGACAAGCTTACACTGACATTTCTGGGCATTTTTAAACACACTGTCTCATTTACCATCCCCCCAACTCTATGAAGCTGCTCCTATTGATAATAGTTAAATGAAGTAATCGGCATAAAGCACTTAACAGTATATCTCACACACTGTAATTACTTTAAAATTGTTAGATGTTATTTAGATTATTACGTTAATATTAAGGAAATTAAGTCAAGAAGACTGTAAGTGGTAGAACTGAGATCTGAATCTAAATCTAGAAATGCACTGTCTCCAGAACTGAGCCTTTAGCCTGTAGAAAGTTCTGCCTCCCTTGGGCTCCATACCTCTATCCCTAATCTCATTACTCCATGTTCCAAAACTCTGCACCTGTATGTAACTTAAAAGGCTGAATCTGAATAATTGAATCAGTAAATATAATCTATCAGAATTATGTACTCAAAAAAAACTTTTAAGTACACCCAAAATTCACCAATTTTGTAAAGTAAGCATTAATTTGCAAATGCTCATATATTGATATTTTTCTCTTCATACTCTCTCACTAGTCACAGATCTAACTGGTTCATTGAATAAAATTGTCACCAATTCATCTACACAGTGGAAACGTGAAAAAATCCATCTCTTCTATATTAGACAACCAGCTATATTTTAATTGCATATGGCAGAGTAGCCTCAACTTAATACCATGAACATAATTCTGAAAATGTGTTTAAACCTACTTTCCATCATAGAAGTTTTTTCTTCTCATTAAATTTCATACAAATTTCATCTTGTCTTCTATTGGAAATAATCGAAGTAAAATTATGTGTTAACAAAATGCACATTATGAAATCACAAGAAGGATAATATTTATCAAAAGGTACCCATTTGAATTATGACAAGAGATCAAAAATTACCAACGAGTCCATACTCGTAGTAAGTCACAGCATGCCATAAACCGTGCTCACGGGGCTGCATCTGAAGAGGCAGGAGTTCTGGCCCATTGTCTGCTTAATCTGCTTTGAGAGCAGCAGGAATGTGGGCTAAGCAGTATTTCTGTGTTTTTCTATTTCCCGTAGAGAATCTTCAGATAAGGGCACAAAGATATAATAAGCAATTCATTTATTTATACATTTCCTACCAAGTATTTTTCTCCCTAATCCACTTTAAGGAGCAGCTCTTCTAGAGAAATGAAAGCTGCCCATCTGGCAGACACAACCCAAACACTTATTTTCATCCAAGTAATTGAATATGAGGATGTGATGAGAAGAATGAGATTTTGCTGAACAGAGCTCATCCTAGTCAGCAATTCCCAGCTAATCAGTTGCTAATCCTACTTTGGCTGCATGACACCTGAAACTAGGAAAAACTCTAAGCTGCTTTCAAGCACCCAAGAGTCACCTACTACTAAAAAAAAAAAAAGACTCCATTTCAAAGGCAACCTTATCCTCTTCACACCATTCAACGCTTCTGCGTCTATAAATTTAGTCTAAGTTCAGCCTCCTGCCTGGGTCTTCCAGTCTTCTTTGCAGGCCCCTTGTACTTAAACTTGGCTTCAAGTTGCCTTGTCTCTCACTTTCCTACCAAATATAATTACTTTCTCCTGGGCATAAATGATTAAGTCTTATTTCTACAAGAACATAAATTCTGTGAGGACACACACTGCATCGAATTCTTCTCAAGCAGATACTTTCAGAGCAAATATATGCTTGATTGTTTTAAATATAAATGTTATATGGGATACTTACCCTGTGCTAGCGGAATCAACTGCCTGTTCAGCCATTTCTCTAGACTGGTTTGAAGTGTTTTAAGTTTAACCTATACTTGACATATTACTAGACTCTCCCTGTTTTTGTAGGAGAAACTAATTGCAGAACTAAAAATCAATGACAACCATTTCCTTCTTGTTCTGCATGATGAGGACCAAGTCCTGATAACTCTTTCCAGCTTAATCCCTTGCTGTGGAAAGTGTGGTCAGTGGACTGGTCCATGACATCGGCATCACCTGGGACCTCCCTAGCCCGGCTGCCACAGAGGCCACGCCGCAGACCCCGTGGAGCCTCATAAGACCCACAGGTGTGTTACAGCTGCATTAAATTTTTGGCATTGATTAGTTCACAACTTTTTCCTTGTGTTATATTTGCCTTTTGTTTCATTTGATTGAATTTTTTAAGTACTACGTGTCCGATGTAATAATATAAAATTGTACATGTAAAAAGTTAATACTCCCATCCCAACCACCTGTGATAATCAATGTTAAAAGTTGACTATATCTTTCTATTCTCTCTCTAGGTTCATATATACTTATGCAGGAATACGTTAAGTACATACCTGACCTTTTTTTTTTTAAGATTTATTGTTTTTGACAGAGACGCAGAGACAGAGACAGAGAGACAGAGAGAAGGGGGAGGGCCCAGAGCAGTCTCCATAGTTGTACGTTATCAGTTTTAAACATGGTTTCATTCCACACAGGTAGGTGGGGGCTGTGCAGGACGGTAGCTGGGCCAGGGGCCTCCTGCATGGGAAGCACACCCCAGTTCAGCATATGGGTCCACACAGGCCGGGGCCAGAACTCAATCTTCGGTCCCCGGGGCTGCAAAGTGAGTGCTTAACCCTCTGAGCCATCCCGGCTTCCCACATAACTGGTATGTTTTGAGTGGTAGAAAATTCTTATTTTCTATCAGCTCCAGAATGTGGACATTGACACAAAGAGACTATTAACCCAAATCAGCATCAGCTGCCTATATCTGCCCACATCTGCCCAAGCCATTTCTCAGACTCCCTAGGTGCTAATGGACATTTTCACAGCAATCTGTGCACAAATACCAACCTCCAAGCAGGAAAACAAAGATGAAGCAAATGGATGGACAAAATAATTCTCAGGTTACGAAGGCCTAAGCCTTTGGGTATAGTATATTTCACAAGTTGGTATGCATGCAATGTAAATAGAGCCAAATGTTTATGTAATCAAATCAGCACATTGTGTTATTTTCTTTCTCTACTTAATGATTGGGCAGCATTGACAGTGATGGAAATTATATGGCTTGATTCAGAGGACAAAGGACATTGTAAGCACAGTTTTCTCCTAAGGTTAAATGTCAATATTACAAAGCCAGAAAATGGCTGCTAGCTATTTGCAAGTTTCTCTATACAAACCATGCACATTGATCAGGCATCTATGGTAAGGTGACCAGACATCTCGCTTTTGGTGGGACAGTCCCGATTTTTAACAATTTGTCCCGCGTCCTGCGGCGTTTTAAAAAAGTCCCGATTTTTGGAAAGAATGCACGACAAGCTAGGGAACGGCAGGAGACAGACCAAATTTTTAATCAAGAACCCCCTCCCCCCCCATCAATGGTGTCCCGCTTTACCAGTGTTAAAATCTGGTCACTTTAATCTATGGAGTAGATTATGTAAGTAAAAAGGTATACCTGTTTTGCAGGAAATAAAAGTTATTGCTTATCCTAGGAGAATGGATAGCTGGAATCATCAAAATAAGATAGAGCTAAAGAAAAATAAAGGACAATGTTAATGCTAATAAAAGGCAGGGTATGCGTCAAATAATGAACTCACCAACTCCTCTAATAGATGGCTTCCTTAGCGTGGGACAAGTCTAATTCTGGAGCTATTACTTTGCACAGTTGTTAGATCAGACACTCACATTAGCTCATGTAGTAATCGTGCATGGCCTGAAAACTGGCCGTCCTTTTTTCTACAGCTAGGAACTTGATGAGTCCATTAGGGGTCCATCAAGGATGAGGTTCAGTGAAGAGCCCGGAGCCCTTCCCAACGGAGCAGTTCTGACAGCACAACCCTAGCACAGGGCACAGAGTGTGTCTTCAGAAGTGGAGCTGGTCCTTTTAAGGGAGCTCACCACACAGCTTTAGCTATTCCAAATATCCAAATTATAATAGTACAGGGTTTTCAGCTTTGACTCAAGCCTTCTGGTCTGGTCTAATCAGGTCTGCAGAAAAACTAGAACAAAAAGAATCCTTAAACAAATGAACAATGACTAGGTGAGTCCAGATGGCGAATAATCCAAGGCCATTCACCAAGCCTCAGTACCCTACCATTAGTGGACAGTGATCATGGTCCAACTAGCCCCAAAACAACTTTCTTTTTTCTTGTGTATAAGAGAACTCCATTACAAGAAATGTGAAAAAGCATAATATCCAGGAGGTTTGAAACATGCTTCAAAAGGAATTTTTTTTTTTTTTTTTTTTAATTTCCCCACAAGGACAGCCAATTGGCATGACTTAAAACAGAAACCAAAAAAGAGAACTAGGAATCAGGATCATTGAATGAGGCAAACTATGTATCAGACAACATGATAAATGTCCTAGCTACACAGTCTCACATAATCATTAAACCAACTATGTATTAAAAATTATCAGGGATACCAGGATAGCTCAGTGGGTTAAGTGCTTGCTTTGCAGTCCCGAGGTCCAAGGATCGAGTCGCAGTCCTCGCCCAGGCCCATGCAGACCTGTATGCTGAACCGGTGTGTGCTTCCCATTTGGGGGGGCCTCCAGTTTGGTTCCTGCCGGGGCAAGCTTCTATTAAGGAGGCTCCAAGGTTCAGCCCCTGGCTCCCAGGGGTGTGCCCATGCAGGCGCCCCCTGGGCCCAGTTCCCAAGGCCCTGAGCAGCTTTGGGCCCACCTGTGTGGAACAAAACCATGTCAAAAGATGAATGACATACAGCTATGGAGACTGCACTGGGCCCTCCCCCTTCTCTCTGTCTCTCTCTTTCTCTTTCTCTCTCTCTCTGTCAAAAACAACAAAATAAATTAAAAAAAAAAATTATCACCATGTTACAGATAAGGAAATAGAGGATTAGAGATTAAATGACTTCCAAGGGTCATACAACTATAGTAGCAGCAGACAGGCTTTTTAGAAATATTTTTATTAAAAAATATAGCTAACATAGAACATTATATCAGTTTCAAGTGCACACCATAATGGGTCCATATTCAGAGGTGGCTTTTGATGGCAGGTTTTTTCTGCCTCCAAGAGCCCAGGGTCTTCTAAGCTTTTCTATGGAGGCTTTAGAGTAAATACATTAACATATGGGATGGGGTGCGGGGATAAAGCACTGGACGTGAGCCTCAACATGTGAGTCTAAAACTGGCTCTGCCACCTTGGAATGAAAGAGTCCTCATTCTAACAGAGGCTGATTTAAGAAGTAAATAGATCTCCACAGAAAACAAGGAGCCTGGAATGTAGTGTAACTTGACAAATCTTACTTCCCCCCAAGTTGGAGATCCTTAGCCATTGAAAAGAATTGCAGACTCATCCTTGACATGTATATTTAAGCTCCTGCTGGATGTTAGATAATGGACAGACAGTGCCATCAAATTCTTAATTATCTTGTTGGAAGAAAGATGACATCAGCCACACATACACTGGAAAATGAGGTTGGAGAAAATGTTTATGGTGTTTTGCCTTTTCCATTAATTAATACATGGCTTGAAACATAAATTGGCAAAGATCTTTATCCTCCTAATACCTAATTAATTCAAACAGAATTTGAAATTAACATAGATTTCAATTCAGGCATTATTTTAACTCGTGAGGTATATCTAAGCTAATATTTATGAAACAATACAAATCTTATTGAGCAAAATCTGCTTCTAAACTGGGTGATGTGCAGGTCTCAAGAAATCTCATCAGCACAAAATCCAAAAAAGGTTAACCTGATTTAGTGCCCTAGACTTCAAAAGCTGATCAGCTGTTTCTGTCCTTTCATTCTATGGAACCTGCACAAATCCTCAAGGCTCCGCCTAAATCTGCTGCAACCTGCTGGGTGTCGGGAGGGCCCCAGGCCAGTGACATGTGGAGAATTTACAAGGGAAAGTTCCATCACCATCCCTGCCCTGCACGTATTGCCAGAGGGCTCACACATGGTGTCCAGAAATTCAAAGGAGAAAATCATCTGTCTGTTTCTGCTTTGTACCATGTAGTGTCTTAGAAGAGTCTGTATATTCTCTTTATTTTTGTTTAAAAACAAAGAATAAGAGAAAGTGATCACGTTTTTTGAAGTATCGGGGATTACTGATTAAGGCTGGTACATCTACAAACTAAAAGTGTCTAGTTCTCTAGGTGTCAACCCAGGAGGAGCTGAGAATAGCCAAGAAAGACCAAGAGTCAAAGAGCATTCTACAGCTTGGAGTGTATTTTGCTATGACCACACAAACAAACAAGCAAGAAAGCAAACACAGGACATGGTTCAGTATATCTAACACATATATTTTGCTGACTTAAAATATGTAGGTCCAGTGGGAAGCTGGGATGGCTCGGTGGGTTAAGTGCTCGCTTTGAAGCCCCGAGGACCAAGGACAGAATCCCAGCTCCGGCCCAGGCGAACCCACATGCTGAACTGGGGTGTGCTTCCCAAACGCGGCGAGGTTCCCAGTTCAGTTCAAAAAAAAAAAAAATATGTAGGTCCAGAATTGGGGGAGGGGAGGGAGGAACTCGGGACTCTCTTATTTAAAAACAAAATGGACCTTTCTTTGTCCCAATCTCCTCCTCTAATTATCAGCTAACTCCTTTCTCTCTTCACATATTGTATTGGTTGAAATCCTATTTCCATCAAATTTACTAGCTGTAGGCTCATGGGCAAGTTATTTAAATGATCTGTTCCCTTATCTCCTCAACTGTGAAAAGATGATAGTAAGAGTTCACCTCATGGGACTGTTACAAGGATTAATTGAATTCTTGAAAAAAGTACTGAACTGAGGAAGAGCACTATGAGACCATGCAAATTTGGTCTGCACATGTCGGCGGGACAGGATGGGCCACTATGCTTTGAAAATGTCCCTCAGTGACGGGATTTACTATGAAGCAGAGGTCTAGAGGAGACACTTCAAGTACTGAGGCCCAGGGGGGTCTATGCACTTTAATTCACGGTTTTAAGTATAAAAATCTGAGCAGGTGGTGGTAGAAAATAGGGAGGAACAGAGGACCTTGAGGAGGTGTCCACTCCATGGGAAAGGAACTTGGGGCTAGGAGACTTGAGAGTTGGTGTCAGGAGGCAGAGGAGGAAGGCACAGACCAGACTCAGCTCACATCCTGTCTCAGTGACCAGAGACTCCGTAAGGAGCTGAAGAGTACCATGGCGTTAGTGGAGCCTCTGAGAAGCAGAACCCGAGACAGGATGAGATATGCAAGAGACTTAGTGGAGGAAACAGGGCTGAGAGCCAGAGAAGGTAGGGGAGAAGCCGGAGGCTGTGGTGCAGGTCTGAGTGATGAAGGAGAGGGGGACGCAAGGACTTTGAGCAGGAACAGTCCCAGACTACTGTGCTGTTTCAAGAAAGTCTTTCCCAGGCCAATGGGAAGTCCCCAAGCCAAAGATGCCCCTCAGAGGGGTCCTGAGCCGTCCCCCACTTCCCTCAGTTGTTGGCTGAGAAGTCTATGGGAAGTGTCGCTCCAGCGGGAACAGGTGGTGGCGTCTGCAGGACAGCAGCGGGGGCGATCCGTCAATCATGCCCCTGCAGCAGCAGATCTGAGTGTTCACTTTCATGGCCACCACACTCCACTTGTGCTACGTGCATTTATTCTGTGCACGGGCTTAGGAGCAGCCCAAGGCTTCTGGGTGGCCTCTCTCACTGAAGCAGGTTAGTTCGTCAGAGGGCCACACTGGTTCTCTCGCTTCTCCTCCACCACTACGCAGTCTAAACATCTTCACCAGGGGAGTCCGACCTTTTGGCTTCCCTGGGCCACACTGGAAGAAGAATTGTCTTGGGACACACATAAAATAGCTGATGAGCTAAAAAAAATTTTTCTTAATTGCAAAAAGAAATCTCCTGTTTTAGGAAAGTTTACAAATTTGTGTTGAGCCACATGCAAAGCCGTCGTGGGTTACACATATCCCATGAGCTGCAAGTTCAACAAGCTTGATCTTCACCCTCTGCTATCACCTTGGCAGACCTTGATGGCTTTTCTGATGGCGTGCCCCAAATTTTCCTTGCTTCTGCGAGATCACACCTTTCTGGGCCGAGCTTGTTGCACAGATCCGTTCATAACTCTAATGGGGTAGGGGAGTACCAGCAGATGCCAAAGCAGATCAGAAAGCTTCCATATTCCACCCTGCCCCCACTGTGCAGAGGCAGCCCTACTGCCCTGCTGGTCAGCATCAGTACCCCTGCCAGAATGGTAACTTTTCTTCTTGCCTACTGGCTCCTGAATAAAAGTTGTTCAATGCCCTTTGGTGGCAGGAGAAACTTGGACTTTTTTTTTTTTTTTTTATCTTTCAAATATTTGCTGTTTTTTTTGTTTTGTTTTGTTTTTTATTGTTAAATTTAATGGGGTGACATTGGTTGGTAACAATCAGACAGTTTCCCAATGGACAACTCCACATCACATCACCCATGCATCGCATTATGTGCCCACCTCCCAGA
>PVKE010024124.1:0-24056 GCA_004027555.1 Craseonycteris thonglongyai | reverse complement strand
GACTGATTCCCATACTGAAGACTCATTATTATTATCTTTGTCAGGATATACACCTAATTATGATTCCTTGCTTAGAGACATGCAAACTCAGTCTTCCCATTAATGTTAAGGCAACAAAGTAAATTCTAAATCTGTCTTTATCTGTAGCTACTTTAAATTAATAAATATTGTTAATAATTATCCATGTTCTTTTAATTCCCCTGGATGTGAGTTTTTTGGCCCTTTAAATAATTATTGTTGTTGTTTTTACGTAGGTAGATAAGCCGTATATCTATATTTCAGTACAAGGTGTACTCAGCGAGTTATTGATAGATTAGCAAAAAGTAAGTCATATTATTCTTTCATGATAAATTTCCTGGCCCCCCCCCCAAAAAAACGCGAAAGTGAAATATTGAAATCAAATTATCAGCCATACTGTGCATTTTTATAACAACTTTTTCATATTTACGAACAAATAGTACAACTTATACATTGCAGTTGATAAAAAAATTAAATTGCATTTTAAGTTAGTAAAAATCTATCATGAAAAAATGTCGGAAAATCGAATTGCATGTACGGAATGCTGCTATCAAAAGTTGGGTCTGGAAATTTATTTTCTTCATGAGCCTATATCTTGAAAACTTAATAAGTGATTTAAAAAATAATAAATAGTTTTGAACATATATTTTACTTATCTACACATACCTCGCTGGAATGCACCTTATACTGAAACACAGTGTGTAAACATAGTATGCATTTCACACCCCTTCTTCCCCCTTAGACTACGCCTATGACAACAAGTCGATGGCGACACACTTTTAAGATAAAAAGTAGATCTTATATACAGAAAAGTTGGCCACCCCTGCTCTAAGGTAAGCAAATGGCATCCAGAGAAAAGCAGGTGTAGCCATACTTACATCTGATGAAACAAACTTCAGGATAAAAAAGGTAGTAAGAGACAAAGATGAACATTTTATAATGATAAAAGGGACAATACAACAAGAAGATATGACACTTATTAATATATATGTACCCAATCAGGGAGCATCAACTATGGAGACTGCTCTGGATCCTCCTCACTTCTCTCTTTCTCTCTCACCTTCTCTCAAACAATAAATCTTTAAAATGTATAAAAAGCTCATACAACTCAATAACAGAAAAACAACCCACATAAACAATGGACAGAGGACCTGAACAGACACATCTCCCATGAAGACACACTAATGACCAACAGATATATGAAAAAATGCTCATCTTCACTCGCTAATAGGGAAATGTAAGTCTAAACCACAATGAGATACCACCTCACACCTGTTAGAATGGCTATAATCAACAAGACAAGGAACAACAAGTGCTGGAGAGGCTGTGGACAAAAAGGAACCCTCATACACTGCTGGTGGGAATGTGAATTGGTACAACCACTATGGAAGACTTTATGAAGGTTCCTCAAAAAATTAAGAATTAGGCTGGTCCAATGGTAGTGGGTTATCTGAACTTATTAACATTAGTGTCACTAAAGTTGGTATACAACCCCCCACTACTGAATTTGACTGGCTTTAAAGAAAAAAAAAGAAAAAAAAGAAAAAAGAAATTAAGAATTACCATATGACCCAGCAATCCCTCTTTTGGGTATCTACTCCAAAAATTTGAAAACCTTAATCCACAAGAAAATATGTACCCCAGTGTTCCTTGCAACACTGTTCACAGTGGCCAAGTCTTGGAAACAACCAAAGTGTCCTGTGATAAATGACTGGATAAAGAAGTTGTGGTACATTTACACAATTGAATAGTACTCAGCGATAAGAAAAGATGAAATATTTCCATTTATGACAACATGGATGGACCATGGAGACATCATCTTAAGTGAAATAAGTCAGTCTGAAAAAATCAAGAGCCATGTGACTTCTCTTATATGTGGGATATAAAACTGAAAGTACCAAAGAAACATGGACACAGTCAATATTTCAGTGGTTACCTGAGAGTAAGAGTGGAAGGGGTTGGGGGAGGAGGGAGAGGGCATCAAATATATGGTGATGGAAAGAGAACTGACTCTGTGGTGAGCACACGATGCAACACATAGATGATATAATGTAGAATTGTACACCTGGAACCTATGTAATTTTTACCAACTAATGTTACCCTAATAAATTTAACAATAAAAAATAAAACCTTTTAAAGACAAGAAAAGAAAATTTTGTTGATGATTTGCCTCAAACTAATACTGTGACTTTAAGCAAGTTAATTTTTCTGCCTGGACTTCAGTTTCCCCCTAATAAGTTGAAGGGGTTGAATTGGATCAATAGTTCTCAACCACATCAGATTGATATTCTCTTTTAATAACAAATGTTGTATAATTCTCTCTACTATTAGTATAAAAATATATTAATTGATACTTGTCTACATACATAGTTACAACAAAGATCAATATAACACCCAAATTATAATATGAAAGAGAAATAAAAAGAAACCTTTGGGGAAGCTGGGATGGTTCAGGGGTTGAGCGGTTGCTTTGCAGCCCTGGGGTCTGAGGACGAGTCCTGGCCCTGCCCCATGCAAATCCACGTGCTGAACTGGGGTGTGGCCCCAGTTTGGTTCCTGCCAGGGCAAGCTTCCTTTGTGGGAGCCCCCCCCCCCCATCTGACTCCCAGCTCACAGGGGTGTTCCTCCCATGCTGGAGGCCCCACCGGCTCGGTTTCCACCCTGCAAGGCCTCTGCCCACCTGTGTGGAACAAAACCATGTCAAAACCTGATGACGCACAACTATGGAAACTGCTTTGAGCCCTTCCCCTTCTGTCTGTCTGTCTGTCAAAAACAATAAAACAAATATTTAAAGAAAACAAAAAGAAGCTTTTTGCAAGAGATTTTTTTAAATTAAAGCATAGCTGACATGTAACATGATATTAGTTTCAGGTGTTATAGCACAGTGAAAAAAGAAAGTAAGTTTTAATAAAATAAACATACATTACAGTTGTTAGATCCAAGAATCTGTGTGTGTCATCACTGTAAACGTGACAGCTATAGATGCAGATGGATAAAAGAATGTTTACACTGGTGACTAAAATACCACATCTTTCTGAATGATGCAATGGTTTTATGAAATGGTGATTAATTTTGGTAATTCATTTTGTTATTAATTTTGTAAGTTTCAAGCCAAATAGTACAATTTTCCCTCAATTGACATGGAATTTCCTTTCTTGGAAAAATAAAGTCAATGTATATTAAATCTGTGTAAAAATGCTTGTTTTTATTTATCTGTAAAATGAAGTTAGAATCTAGGTGCAGATAGTCATAAGCAGTTTTTCACTCGCACTAATGTTGAATGGGACATTTGGGAGTTCTTAATTCATTGTGTGGATTTCCCAGTGCACTGCCAGATGTCAGGCATTTTACTACGCTGCTAAATGCCAGCAGCATCCCCACATTGTTCCGTTATGCCCACTAGGGGGTGCCGCTCCCCCTGTTAAAAAACGACAGGATCAGAAGCAGCTCAAGTTGCCTGCCAGCTTGATTCTTTGAGTCTCTTCATGTATTTTTACTGAGCCGAGACCCATCATAGAGTATTAGTGCATCAAAAAATGACTCAAAAAATCCTATATTTCTTTCTACTTTTACTGCTTGTGACTCCATTATAAACTATATTAAAGACCTGTTTATCTCATGTGATTTTGAGAATTGTCATATAAAAGATTTTGAAACTCGAATTCATTAATTTTAAGTAGATTAGGAATAGGTTCCACCACTTAATTTTCTTTCTTTCTTTTGAATTTGTCTTCTTGTTATCCAATATGCCTTAGAATTTTAAGATAACTTCTTAATTTTTTAGTAAAGAGTAATATACTCATACATTATGATCTATTTTTTTCCCAGCAGATGGCAATGTTGGGTGCAAAAACTACTTGGTTTAACAACTGCAGATTTTCAAGGCTCTCTCTGTATCGAAAATCGAAACATCATAGTGCATATTTGAAAGTATCTTTTTTATGACTTGATGAGTTAACTTGCTTAAGGTAATGGATAGGATAGTAAAGAGATATATGTTATTCAAATTGTGACAAGTCACAGTTTACTGTAGGAACACTTTTTTTTTTAAGATTTATTTTTATTGGTTTTTGACAGAGAGAGAGGTAGACAGAGAGTGACAGAGAGAAGCAGGAGGGCCCAGAGCAGTCTCCATAGTTGACAGCATTAGTTTTCCTTATGGTTTCACTCCACAGGTGGGCATAGGGCTGCGCAGGGCAGGAACTGGGCCTGGAGCCTCCTGCATAGGCCGCAGCAAAAACTTAACTGGGGGGCACACCCCAGCTCAGCATATGGGTTTGCCTGGGCCGGAGCTGGGATTCAATCCGTGGTCTCTGGGGATGCAAAGCAAGTGCTTAACCCACTGACTTATCCCAGCTTCCCCTAGGAACAATATTTTAATAGAATGGTTAAGATAAATCCCCTCATAAAATGAATATTTATGCTTGGATTTATCAGTTATATAAATTCTGATTTCCTTGTAGGTTTTTGTTTTGTTTGTTTGTTTATTTATTTTTTATTGTTTTTGACAGAGAGATAGAGATACAGATACAGAGACAGAGAGAGAACTGAACTGGGGGAACTCCCCAGTTCAGCATATGGATCCGCATGGGCCGGGGCCGGGATTCGATCCTCAGTCCTCGGTGCTGCAAAGTGAGCGCTTAACCCACTGAGCCATCCCTGCTTCCCATAAATTTTATGTTTCTTTTTTTTTTGAACTGAACTGGGGGCCTCACCACATTCGGGAAGCACACCCCAGTTTAGCATGTGGGCCCGCCTGGGCTGGAGCCGGGATTTGATCCTCAGTCCTCGGGGCTTCAAAGCGAGTGCTTAACCCGCTGAGCCATCCCGGCTTTTCCAGCCTTGTAGGTTTATAAAAAATAACTTATTTTGGAACAATTTCAGATGACAGAAGAAGTACCAGAACAATACAAAGAACTTTCAAGTCTCTTTACCCAGATGCCCCAATGATTAACATTTTACCTCATTTGCTCCATTGTTCACTTTTCTCTCTGTCCATTATCATTAGTCTTTCCTACATATTCCAGAATGTCTTTCTCCCAAACAAGCTCACTTTCCTACATAACGAGTATTCAACACTCCAAATCAAGAATCAATATTGGTATCACATTACCATATGATCCACATATATCTACTCAAATGTCACCAGCTATCACAACATTGTCACCTTTCTGGTTTATGATTCTTTCCAAGACTTCTTGTTTTGTTTAGATTTTGGTCTCCTCCAATCTAGACCAGTTATTTAGTCATTCCCTGTCTTTCACCTACTTACAATTGTTACAGTATACACCTTACGTTCTCTAGGATGCCCATCAACCTGAGTCAATCTGACGAGTCCTCATGATCAGGCTCAGGCAATTCATTCTCGGCAAGAATGCTGCAGAAGTGATACCTCACATCAGGATGCACATGATGCCAACCTGCCCTGTCACTGCTAACGTTAGCCATGTATACCTGGTCATCAGGTTTGAACTGAACTCTAATGTTTATTTAAAACCTATTTTAATTTTTTTAATTAAAAATTTTTTATATTGTTTTTGACAGAGAGAGAGAGAGAGAGAGAGAGAGAGAGAGACAGACAGACAGACAGACAGACAGACAGACACAGAGAGAGAACTGAACTGGGGGCACTCCCCAGTTCAGCACATGGGTCCGCACAGGCCGGGGCCGGGGCCGGGATTCGATCCTCGGTCCCTGGGGCTGCAAAGTGAGTGCTCAACCCACTGAGCCATCCCGGCTTCCCCAAAACCTATTTTAATGAAAATCTATCATTTGGCTTTGAAAAATTTATTGTTTTAAAGATTTATTTTATTATTTGAGAGAAGGTGAAAGAAATAGAGATAAGAGAGAGAGAGAGAGAAAAGGGGGGAGGGCCCAGAGCAGTCTCCATAGTTGTACAGCATTTGTTATGACATAGTTTCATTCCATACAGGTGATGTGGGGCTGTGTGGGGTGAGAACTGAACTCGGGGTCTCCCACATGGGAGGTGAGAACCTTCAACATCATCCCGGAGGTTATCAGTTGTGTTGCAGTTCACCATATGGGTTTGCACAGGCCAGGGCTGGGACTCGATACCCAGACCTCATGGTTGCAAGGCAAGTGCTCAACCTGCTGAGCTGCCCTGAACCCCCCCATTGGCTTTTATTTTTAAAGCAGTGTATATTTACTTTCTTCACATCATACCCCAGACTTCAGAAAAAACACTTAAGATACCTAGTTTTACAGATTTATTTTTACTGTTTTTGACAGAGGGAGAGAGGGATACAGAGATAGAGACAGAGACAGAGAGAAGGGGAGGGCCCAGAACAGTCTCCATAGTTGCACATCATTGGTTTTTCCACATAGTTTCATTCCACAGGTGGATGGGGTTGCACAGGGCAGGAACTGGGCCGGGGTCTCGCCCCGGTGAGAACTGAACTGGGGGCACTCCCCAGTTCAGCATATGGGTCCACATGGGCCAGGGCCAGGATTCGATCCTTGATCCCCAGGGCTGCAAAGTGAGCGCTTAACCCACTGAGCCATCCTGGCTTCCCCAAGATACCCAGTTTTAAATAATAAGTTATTTCAAACAACTTTCTCAATCTGTATCAGCATTTTTCTTCTGCTAAAAACATGTCACTGAATGGAGGGGTAGCAACTGCATTTAAGGTTTAACTGTTTATTAGGGATTGACAGTTAAGATCTTCATCTGTTGGGGCTATTTTATAAGAAAGCTATTGACAGGGGAAGTTGGGATGGCTCAGCGGGATAAGCACTCACTTTTCAGCCCTGAGGTCTGAGGATTGAGTCCTGGCCCCAACCTGTGTGAACACATGTGCTGAACTGGGGTGTGCTTCCTGTGTGGGAGACCCCCAGTTTGATTCTTGCCCCCTGTTTCAGCCCCTGGCTTGAGGGGCCATGCCTCCCATGTGGGAGGCCCTGGTTCAGCCCCCAGTTTGTGAGAGCATGCCTCCCATGCGGGAGGCCCCCAGCCCAGTTCCCACCCTGTGCAACCCCCGCCCACCTGTGTGGAATGAAACCATGTTGAAAACTGATGACGTACAACTATGGAGACTGCTCTGGGCCCTGCCCCTTCTCTTTGTCTCTCTCTGTCTCTGTATCTCTCTGTCTCTGTCAAAAACAATAAAGTAAATATTAAAAAAAAGAAAGCTATTGACAGTTTGTACTTGATTATACATCAGCAGAAACAGCTTGATTGGTATTTTCTTGTGTTTTATTTAGTACCAAAACTATAATACTTAGAAACAACTCATCTTTTATAAACTTGTTGCTATAACATCTCAAAATACTTAACATACAAAAATCTAAAATGTTAGTGTATTCAATAAGAAACAATGACTTAAGTAGAACAGTGTTTTATAATTAAACAAAATATGCTAATAGTAAACTTATTTGTGGGAGGTAGAATTGGTGGGTTGCAGGGGATCAAGTTGTTTTTAGTTTAATTTAAATAATAATATTGATAACACTTGTATATGGTGACAACTTCAAACCATATAGAAGTGTAAGTAAAATTCTCCCTTTCCTTACCACCCCCAATTCTTAGTGTCTCCTTCCAAAAGCATAACCATTCCTTTTTTTTTATTTATTCTTCCAGAAAAATGTTTGCATCTACAACATATGTATATTATTTTTGGGAGGAATATGGAATCTTGCTATGGAATCTTTATACCTTTCTTTCTTCACTGAATGCTATTTCATAAACATATCATCATCTATAGATTTACTTCATTTGTTTAATGGTTACCTAATATTTCTTAGCATGTACTATCATAATTTATGTCCATTATGATGGGCATTTTTGGTTGTTTCTCTTTTTTCTAATTTGCAAGCAAAACTATGGTGACTTTCATATATATCTTTGTGTGTCTTTGAAAGTATGCTATATGGAATTCCAGTTAAGATAACAATATCATCTGGACAAAATGAAATTTAAGTATGGGGTGGATTTAGGGTTACATAATCAATGTCACAAGAAGGTACTACTTCTGGTGAATAGCGGTAACCTAAACTTATATTCTCCATAGTCCCTTTCTGAAATGAGGCAGAATATCAGTAAATAAAATAAGATAAAAATGTCGGGGTAGATCTTGTGATTTCATGAAATTAGAAATAAAGAAATGGGAGATATTGGGGAATCTGGAATGGCTGAGCGGGTTAAGTACTTGCTTTGCAGCCCTGGGGACCAAGGATTGAATCCCAGCCTCAGATTGAATCCCAGCCTCAGCCTGTTCAGGCCCATATGCTGAACTGGGGTGTGCTTCCCATGTGGGAGACCCCTAGTTCAGCTCTCACCCCCTGGTTTGGCTCCTGGTTCGAGCGGGAGTGCCTCCCATGTGGGAGGCCCCCAGCCCAGTTCCCACCCTGTGCAAGCCCTCACTCACCTGTGTGGAATGAAACCATGTCGAAAACTGATGATGTACAACTATGGAGACTGCTCTGGGCCCTCCCCCTTCTCTCTGTCTCCATCAAAAACAGTAAAATAAATCTTAAAACGAACAAACAAAAAGAAATGGAGGATAACTTTTCTGTCTGTTTTAGAATTATAACCAGTGAAAAGTCCATTAAAGTTTGGCCATATGATTTTATATTTTTGTTTTAGGAAAACAAAAATGTCATTTGGATTTCTAGATGGGACTATGTATTGGAGCCCATACCTCATTTCAACGTTTAGTGTTTTAGGTAAGCACTTTGATATTTTCTTTTTCTTTTTTTTTAAATTTTATTTATTATTGTTTTTGACAGAGAGATAGAGACACAGAGACAGAGAGAGAACTGAACTTGGGGCACTCCCCAGTTCAGCATATGGGTCCACACAGGCCGGGGCCGGGATTCGATCCTAGTCCCTGGCACTGCAAAGTGAGCGCTTAACCCACTGAGCCATCCCGGCTTCCCCTTTTTTTCTTTTATTTTTTTTCTCTTATTATTTATTTTTGACAGAGAGAGAGAGAGAGAGAGAGAGAGAGATACAGAGACAGAGAAAGAGAGAGAACTGAACTGGGGGAGCTCCCAGTTCAGCACATAGGTCTGCACGGGCCGGGCCCGGGACTCGATCCCCGGTCCCTGGCGCTGCAAAGTGAGCACTTAATCCACTGAGCCATCCCGGCTTCCCACGATATTTTATTTTTCTCTGTGGCTAGTTTCCTTCTTCTTTCCTCTTCCCTACTTCTCCACATACACAAAGAAAAAGAAAGGAAAAAGTGTTTTTTACAAGATTTTTATTAAAATACAGCAACATGCAATATTATCTTAGTTTCAGGTATACACAATCATTATTCAACATTTTTATACCTAAAGAAGTGATTACCATAAGTCTAGCAACCATCTGACACCATACCATGCTATCACAAAATTATTGACTATATTCTGCACTCCGTACATACATCCCCATGACTATTTGTGCTATACCTGGAAATTTGAATCTTTAATTCCCCTTCACCTTCCCCCCATTATGAAGTTTTCAATTACAGTTGACATTCAATATTATTTTATATTAATTTCAGCTGTACTGAATAGTGATTAGACATTTATGTAACTTACAAAATAATCCCCCTGACTAGTCTAGTACCCACCTGGCACTATTTATAGTTATCACTATATTATTGGCTATATTCCCTATACTTTATATTACAACCCCATTGCTATCTTGTAACTACCAATTTGTACTTCTTAATGCCTTCATCTTTTTCACCCCACTCCCAACCTCCTTCCCATCTGTAACCCCGATAAATCTAGTAACTTTCTGGAACCATACATAGTTATTTCAATATTATTGACTATATCCCTTATGCTATAACTTATGTCCCTACAGCTACTTTGTAACAGCCAATTTGTACTTCCTAATCTTTTCCCCTTTTTCATTCATCCCCAAACACCCTCCTTTCTGGAAACTAACAAAATATTCTGTTTATCTGAGTTTTTTTATTATTGTTAAATTTAATGGGGTGATATTGATTGGTAACAATTAGACAGTTTCCGGATGTACAAGCCCACATCACATCACCCATGCATTGCATCATGTGCCCACCACCCAGAATTAGCTCCCCTTCCATCACCATGTATCCGGTGCCCACTCCCACCCCCCCACCTCTCCCTCACCCCTCCTCTCCCCTCCTCAGGTAACCACCAAACTATTGAGTTTGTTTTTATTTTGTTAGTTTATTATGTTTTTTAGATTTCACATATAAGTGAGATCACATTGCATCTGTCTTTCTGTGTCTGACACTCCACTCAGCACAATACCCTACAGATCCATCCATGCTGCTGGAGAACCCATTTCCTTCCATGGCAGAGCAAAATTCTACTGTATATATGAACCACCTCCTCTTTATCCATCCATCCATAGACAGACCTCTAGGCTGCCTCCACCTTTCGGCTATTGTAAACAATGCTGCAACTGACATACGGATGCACACACCCCCTCAAAGTAGTGTTCTGGGTTTCTTCAGATAAATGTCCAAATTGGGATTACTAGGGTTTTTCTTCTTTTTCTTTTATTATTATTTTTATTGTTCATTTATTGGGTGACATTGGTTAGTAAAAGTTACATAGATTCCAGGTGTACAATTCTAGATTACATCATTTATGTGTTGCATTATGTGCTCACCACCCAGAGTCAGTTCTGTTTCCATCACCATATATTTGATGCCCTCTCCCTACTCCCCCACCTCTCCCCCCTTACCCTGAGGTAACCACTGAACTATTGACAATGTCCATGAGTTTTTATTTCTTTGTTACATTCAGTTTTATATTCCACGTATAAGTGAAGTCGTATGGCTCTTGATTTTTTTCAATCTGACTTATTTCACTTAACATGATGATCTCAAAGTCCATCTGTGTTGTAACAAATGGCAGTATTTCATCTTTTCTTATTGCTGAGTAATATTCCATTTCGCAAATGTACCACAACTTCTTTATCCAGTCATCTATCAAAGGACACTGGTTGTTTCCATGACTTGGCCTCTGTCAACAGTGCTGTGATGAACATTAGGGTATATATTTCTTTGTGGACTAAGGTTTTCAAATTTTTGGAGCAAATAACTAAAAGAGGGATTGCTGGGTCATATGGTAATTCTATTCGTAATTTTTTGAGGAATCTCCATACAGCCTTCCATAGTGGTTGTACCAGTTTACATTCCCACCAGCAGTGTATGAGGGTTCCTTTTTGTCCACAGCCTCTCCAGCACTTGTTATCCCTTGTCTTGTTGATTAGAGCCATTCTAACAGGTGTGAGGTGGTATCTCATTGTGGTTTTTATTTGCATCTCCCTAATTGCTAGTGATGTTGAGCATTTTTTATATTATCTGTTGGTGTTTGTATGTCTTCATGGGAGAAATGTATGTTCAGGTCCTCTGCCCATTTTTTAATTAGATTGCTTGTTTTTCTGTTGTTGAGTAGTACGAGTTCTTTATATATTTTAGATATTAGCCCCTTACCAGAGGTGTTGTTTGCAAATATTTTCTCCCATTTGGTTGTTTGCCTCTTCCCTTTGTTTATGGTTTCTTTTGCTGTGCAGGAACTTTCTAGTTTGATATAGTCCCATTCATTGATTTTTGCTTTTACTTCCCTTGCCTTTGAGATGAAGTTCATAAAGTCCTCCCTGAACCCAAGGTCTATAAGTTTATTATAAATGTTTTCTTCTATGCAGATTGTTTTGGGTCTCATGTGGAGGTCTTTGATCTATTTTGAGTTAATTATTGTATGTGATGACATTTTGCCATCCAGATTCATTCTTTTGCATGTGATTTTTCAATTTTTCCAGCACCATGTACTGGAGGCTTTCTTTATTGTGTATTTTTTGCTTCTTTGTCAAAAATTATCTGTCCATATATTTGTAAGTTTATTTCTGGGTTTTTGATTCTGTTCCATTGGTCTGTGTGTCTATTTTTCTGCCAATACCAAGCTGTTTGTTTTTTTTTAAGATTTATTTTTTATTGTTTTTTTGAAGATTTATCTTTATTGTTTTAGAGAGAGAGAGAGAGAGAGAGAGAGAGAGAGAGAGAGAGAGAGAGAGAGAGAGAGAGAAGAGGGAAGGCCCAGAGCAGTCTCCATTGCTGACAGCATTAGTTTTCCATAGTTTCACTCCACAGGTGGGTGCGAGGATGCGCAGGGCAGGTACTGAGCTGTGTGCCTCCCGTGTGGGCCCCAGCAAGAACTAAACTGGGGGCACACCCCAGTTCAGCATATGGGTCCGCATGGGCCAGGGCTGGGATTCAATCCTTGGGCTCCGGGGCTGGAAAGCAAGTGCTTAACCCACTGAGGCATCCCAGCTTCCCCTTTTTATTGTTTTTAACAGAGACAGAGAGAGACAGAAACAGAGAGAGACAGAGAAAATGGGGAGGGCCCAGAGCAATCTCCGTAGTTGTATGTGATCTGTTTTTGACGTGGTTTCATTTCACACAGGAGGATGAGGAGCTGCATAGAGTGGGAACTGCGCTGGGGGTCTCCCACATAGGAGGCACGCCCCCTCTAGCTGGGAGCTGAATCAGGGTGTGAGAAATGAACTGGGGGCCTCCCACATGGCAAGCACACCCCAGTTCAGCATATGGGTCTGCACGGGCAGGGGCCAAGATTTGATCCTCGGACACTAGGGCTGCAAAGCAAGCACTTAACCCACGAAAACATCCCAGCTTCTCACCTTCCAATTTTTAATGGTCACACATGGGTTTGGGACCAGCCCATTCCACGTCTCTGCCCCTTCTACCAGTGTTGAGGTGGTTTCTTTTGTTTGTCTATAGTTGTATGGCTTCTCTTCAATTAGAGTTCAGGTGATTCTCAATGATGGTTGTTCTGTAGTTTAGCTGTAATTACTGTGGTCCTGAATGGGAGGAGAGCACAGTATTTACCTAATCTGCTCTCTTGACCATAAATTGTAATAAAGCTTTAAGGTTTCTGATATATTCAGTCTGTGATCTGAGTTTAACTTTAGAAAACTATCAACATAATGATAATTTAAGTGTCTCTTATATGTACACACATTTTCTTCTTACTGTTCAAATAAGGAAGTTGAGACTTAATTTTTTTTCCAGTTTTAATTTTTTTAGTTGTTAAATTTATTGGGGTGACTTTTAAAATTTTTTAGTATTATGAACTTTTTTTGTTATCATTCTCTTCTTATATAGAATAGTGGCTATAATTATATGAAAGACACTCCATAGAGATATTATCAGATATAATATTCACATGAATTCTGTAACTAAAAATGCACATATTTTATTCAGCAAATATTTGAGTGCCTACTCTGCCCAGTTCTCAATGTTATATTTTTTCTTACACTATAATAGCTTGAATTATAACACATTTTTGATGTATAGTAATTTTGTATATTATGTTGAATCAGAAATTATAGAATTGAGTAGATTCTTAAGAAGTATGGGTATGTTTATTTTATTTTATTTTATTTTATTTTTTTTTTATAGAGAGTAATTATTTTATCTTCAGTGCATATTTATTTTTATTTTACTTTTGACAGATAGAGAGAGAGACAGAGACAGAGACAGCTAGAGAACCGAACTGTGGGAACTCCCCAGTTCAGCATGTGGGTCCGCCTGGGCCGGAGCCGGGATTCGATCCCCAGTCCTCGGGGCCTCAAAGCGAGCGCTCAACCCGCTGAGCCGTCCCGGCTTTCCCAAGGGTATGTTTATTAAACAATTATATTATTAAAGAGTTGGTAAACTCTTTGATTATATTCCTTTAATATGTTTCTGAGCTTACTTTTCTATTATTATTTAAGATTTTAATTAATTTGGTACATTTGAGATAGATGTACCAAAATTGCAAAATACTAATATTTAGGTAAATTTAATTTTTATCTGTTATACTGTTTTAACTCTTGTAATCATTTGTATATTGGTGAAGTTTTAATTTCTATAAAATTGGTTGAATTCTTTATGTATGTTAAATCATTTCACTTTCTTTATGAGAATCAAGCCAGTTGCGTGCTTTATATAGTTAACACATCCCCACCAATGAAAAACTTAGAGTAAGGGAATGACTCATTTTTATGGCAGGATCCCATACCTTTAAGAGCTGTTATATTAAAAATGAGAGGGGAAGCTGGGATGGCTCAGTGGGTTAAGCGCTCACTTTGCAGCCCCGGGGACCGAGGATCGAATCCCGGCCCTGGCCCGTGTGGACCCATATGCTGAACTGGGGAGTGCCCCCAGTTCAGTTTTCACCGGGGTGAAGACCCCGGCCCAGTTCCTGCTCTGTGCAGCCCCACTCCCCCCTGTGGAATGAAACTATGTGGAAAGACAAATGATGTGCAACTATGGAGACTGTTCTGGGCCCTCCCCCTTCTCTCTGTCTCTGTATCTTTCTCTCTCTCTCTCTCTGTCAAAAACAATAAAAATAAAACTAAAAAAAGAGCCATTGTTTTCTAGTCTGTTTTTAGAGAAAAATTTAGTTTCACTTACCTTTCAGAGCTCATGTAACTTTCTTTCATAGTAACTGGTATGCTTATCAAAGACTTTCTCTTATGCAAAAAGATGCCCAGGATGAGTTTGGCTGGAAGCTACTTCATGGGGATATATTCAGATCTCCAAGGAATGGAATATTGCTGTCAGTTTACCTGGGTCAAGGAACACAAATTTTGATTATGACATTGATTACGTTATGTGAGCAGGCTCAGATCAATATGTACCATGTTAAACATTCTTAGTGAACTGCTGACATGTTAAACTTTGATTCAGGTGCACAAAAATACTTTGAAAATTCCTTAAAGTTTAAGGAAATTTGTGGTTTTATAGTACTTACATTTCTGTTTTCTCAAATTAAGGATATGAATCTAAATATGTTTCTATATCAAGGACCTTTCGTAGCTTCTTTAGTTTTGAAAGTAATGTCTAATACACATAGTCCTTGCTTTGCAAAATAGATGCTTTCTTGAAAATCAGCATGTAGACAGAATCAGATTTAAGTGGACTAAAGGAGTTCATAATTTGAAATGCTATGGCAAATCTAAGTGCTGGTCTTTAATGTAGAAATAGAATGGCATCCTTAGTAAGCTTACAATGGCTGCTGAATCCTGGATGTCTGTATTTATAAACTAATAATGGAGTTTGTCAGTTTTTGGTAATGATTTTCATAAACAAAACTGCTGTAAAAAATGGCTTCTTAAATATTTCAGATTTCAATGATAACTTTAAAATTCAGCTCTTGAGATTGTATTTTCCTGATATCAAGTCTCACTTTGATTTTTTAAATTCTTCACCTTGAATAAAAGAAAACAAGAAAAATTTTTGTAGGAAAAATGATTTCCTATTTATGGAATTACTACTGGAATAGGGAAGGGGTAGATATTTTGTTTAATTTTTATTTAAATAGTGAGATTAAAAACTAAATCCAATTTGAAAACTTACTTCAATTGCCTTATATTGAAAATCAGACCTTTTCATTAAGGAAAGCATTGTCAAAGAATTAGCTAAGCAATGTTCTTTATGGCACCAGAGACTGGTTTTGTGGAAGATATTTTTTCCATAGATCGGGGGCAGAGGGTGGTTTTGAGATGATTCAAGCACATTACATTTATTATGCACTTTATTTCTGTTATTATGACATTGTAATATATAATAAATTAATTATACAACTAATCTAATGCCACTGCTGATCTGACAGGAGGCAGCGCTCTGGTGGTAATGTGAATGAAGGGGACTAGTTGTAAATACAGATGAAGCTTTGCTTGCTTGCCTGCTGCTCACTTCCTGCTGTGTGGCCCAGTTCCTAACAGGCCAAAGGCTGGTACTGGTCCATGTCCTGGGGGTTGGGGACCCCTGAGCTGAGTGAATAACATTTTTTGCAGTGTCACTTAACTATTCACATCAGATAATTTCTTTGTGTGCTGTTTCACGTAATATGTCTTAATAAGGTTGCCATTAATTCAGTATAAAGTCATGTGTGCCTTTGAGGCTATTATTATCACTAGTTTGATATTTATTTTTTATGCCTTTAGTTCTGGCCTTTTCTTTCTTTCTTTTTTTTAAGATTTATTTTTATTGTTTTTTGACAGAGAGAGAGAGAGAGAGAGACAGAGACAGAGAGAAGGGGGAGGGCCCAGAACAGTCTCCATAGTTGCACATCATCGGTTTTTCCACATAGTTTCATTCCACAGGTGGGCTTGGGGCTGCACAGGGCAGGAACTGGGCCGGGGTCTCTCCCTGGTGAGAACTGAAATGGGAGCACTCCCCAGTTCAGCATATGGGTCCACATGGGCCAGGGCCGGGATTTGATCCTCAGTCCCCGGGGCTGCAAAGTGAGCGCTTAACCCACTGAACCATCCCGGCTTCCCCTGGCCTTTCCTTTCCCCTGCCAACCAAGGAGCTTTAATGACTTGTGCCATTGTGTTATCAGTCCTTTTGGGAACTCCTGCTGGATATGTGTCTGCTAAAATGTGTAAGAGTAAACATTATAACTGTTATTATTCTAATAAGTTGGTATATTTAATGTAGAAATTAAAATGCTATAAAAATTTTTTTTAAATTGCATCACTAATTTTGGCCGACCTATCAAAATGTAATTGTGTCTTGGTTACTATAAAGTATTTATAAAATGGACAAAATCAAGTTGCTATAGTAACTATTCTGTCTTACTTCTTCCGCATTTAAAGATGTTGAATGGAAGACACGTTTTTTTTCTTTCTGTTCTTTTTGTTCTGATGACACTATTCTGTCTTGGGTTAGTATCTCACATTTTCTTTTCTTCATGTGAGTATGCTCTTTCTTATACTTCATCTTGGAAAAAATCATTGTAAATGATAATGAAGAGTAAAAAGGAGATGAATGACTACTGTGTTTTCTGTAACTGCATCATTCTCTTTCTGTCTTACCTGCATTCTTTTCATATTTGGTACATCTTAACCTCTAGTACAAAGAGATGATGATGGTGCTGCTATATTTTGTTTTGATCTTTGTTTTTGAAGCAGAGTTCATAAATGCTCATCTCAATTATACATTGTGTATCATGTTAGCATGAGAATTTATGCACCATGTTGTGTTATTTGCCTCATTCCTGCTTTCAGTGATTATTTCTTCCTGTATCACCTAGTTACTGCAATGTAATTAGTGACTGTGGTTCCAAGGTAGAGTCATAGTCAAAGTGAAGTGGCAGTGGCTGTGAATAAAGCTCATTCAATTTCCTAATTATAGAGATTTTGAATTGGTGGCCAAGCCAGGGAACAATATGTTCAAAGTCACATGTGACGTCAGTAATAGAGCCCAGGCTATATATAACCAAATGTACTGTCTGCATCCCACCCAGTGTTGTTCTCACAGTCCCTCACTGATAAAGTGCTGACTTGAGGAGTGTTTTATCTCTAAATTCTTTCTTATGTTTTGTCTTAATCAGCTTGTGCTACCACAACAAAACACCATAGCTTAAACAGTGGAAATTTATTTTCTCACAGCTCTGGAGACTGGGAAGTTTGAGATCAGAGCACCAATAGGGTGAAGTCCTGGTGAGAGCTCTCTTACTGGCTTGCTGATGGCTGCCTTCTTGCTATATTCTCACATAGCCGGGAGAAAGAGAGAGTGAACTCTCTGGAGTCTCTACTTATAAGGGCACTAATCCCAACATGAAGGCCTCACCCTCATTACCTCATCTAAACTGAATCACCTCTCAAAGGCACCATTTTAAAATACCATTACATTAAGAATTAAGGCTTCAGGGGAAGCCAGGATGGCTCACTTTGCATCCCCGGGGACCAAGGATCGAATCCCGGCCCTGGCCCATGTGGACCCACATGCTGCACTGGGAAGTGCCTCCAGTTCAGTTCTTACCAGGGTGAGACCCTGGCCCAGTTCCTGCCCTGCGCAGCCCCAAGCCCACCTGTGGAATGAAACTATGTGGAAAAGCCAATGATATGCAACTATGGAGACTGCTGTGGGCCCTCGCCCGTCTCCCTGTCTCTGTATCTCTCTCTATATATCACTCTCTCTGTCAAAAACAATAAAAATAAATCTTAAAAAAAAAAAAGAATTAAGGCTTCAACATATGAATTTGGGGGTAGGGGCACAAACATTCGGTCCACAACATGTTTTATTAAAAAATTATTTCCTTGATTTGTTCTGAAGGAAAGGTTTTTATTTTATTTTTTATATTTATTCTTATTATTTTTGAGAGAGAGAGAGACAGAGACAGAGAGAGACAGAGAGAAAGAGGAGGGCCAAGAGTAGTCTCCATAGTTGCACATCATTAGTTTTCGACATAGTCTCATTCAACAGGTGGGTGTGGGGCTGCACAGGGCAGGAACTGGCTAGGGCCTCCCATATGGGAGGCATGCCTCTGTGAGCTGGGGCAGGAGCCGAACTGGGAGCCTCCAACATAGGAAGTTTGGCGCAGTGAGAGCCAAACTGGGGGCACACCCCAGTTCAGCATATGGGTCTGCACAAGCCAAGGCCTGGATTTGGTCCTTGAACCCCAGGGCTGCAGGATGAGCGCTCAACCCTCTGAGCCATCCTGGCACGCCCACTTTTTTATTTTTTTTATTTTTTAAAGATTTATTTTTATTGTTTTTGACATAGAGAGAGATACAGGGACAGAGAGAAGGGGGAGGGCCCAGAACAGTCTCCATAGTTGCACATCATTTGTTTTTCCACATAGTTTCATTCCACAGGTGGGTGCGGGGCTGCACAGGGCAGAAACTGGGCCGGGGTCTCGCCCTGGTGAGAACTGAACTGGGGGCACTCCCCAGTTTAGCGTATGGGTCCACACAGTTTGGGGCTGGGATTCGATCCTCAGTCCCCGGGGCTGCAAAGTGAGTGCTTAACCCACTGAGCCATCCTGGCTTTCCACCCCCACTTTTTAAAGTAATAATTAGTAAATTATATTTTAATTGCTATGTGGTACTTTAGTTCCTGTTTGATTAAAAATTCTCATGTCTTTGATGCTAGATGTGTGTTATGATAGTGGCAGATGTCCTAAAATGAAGTTATACACAGTAAATTCAGTTACGTTATATACTGATAAGTGACAAAATGAGAAAAAAATGCTTTAATAATGCTCTATGTTTGAGTAGAATGGCATAAATGATGCAATGCTGTGATAAATCCAGTAGACTCATATCTTTTTTTCTACATCTTGCTTATTTTCCTCTAAACTCCAGGGAAAAAGACAAGATCACTGAAAGGACTAAGCGTTATAAGTTTGCACATCAAATACACAAGTATGTACCTCAAAATGTTTGACTTATTTAAAATAAAGACAATGTACTCCCCTCCTTCTCACCACTTTGTATAGAGCCATTTGATTTTTTTATAATGTTTTTTAAGGAAACTAGAATTGATAGTTTTTCCTGAGATGAATGCTTTCATATATTAATGTAAGAAAATGATGTCTGGGGAGTAGGGAGGGGGCATCAAATATATGGCAATGGAAAGAGAACTGACTCTGGGTGGTGAGCACATAATACAATGTATAGATAATGTAATGTAATTTAGAATTGTATACCTGTAAACTATGTAATTGTTACCAACCAATGTCACCCCAATAAATTTAACAATTAAAGAATAAATAAAATGAGAAAATTGTTAACCATCCCCCCAAAAGAAAATGATGTACTTGATAATATTTCAGATACTCTTGCTTCAAGTTCAAGACAAAGATGAATTCAAAACAATAAAATTGGCAACAAAGTGCCGTTGTGGAAAATTCATTATACTGGCTTGTAATTCAAAGGATACTGCATGCAAGAACCAGTTAGTATACCATCTACTATTCTCTGCATCATTTAGTTACTCATTCAGCATACTTATTGTGGTGTTTTGTTTTTACTATATTTGAGACATTATGCAAGGCACAGTAGAGGATATGAATATAAGTCACCCCTGAAACACTGCTTTTGTGGTTTAAAATGAATGATAATGGCTCATTTTTCATCACACAGATGTTCCATTTTATTGTAAAGAGAAGTTACATCATTGAAATAGATAATGTAAAAGAATTAGAATATACTATGTCAATAAGCTTGATTAGCTAAATTGAACAATTAATGTCTGAAAAGCATTAGCTTTGCAATGCACTATAAGATGTTCTTATGTTTTATTTTTTATGAGATCAGTTCTGAGGAATGTTTTACACAGAAAAAATAAAAGAAAATTACAAATCCATAATAACATGGCTCAGGTTTACAAGGACTATTAAATGATGCAGTGTCAAACCACAGTTTTGTATAAATAAAATCTAAAAAAAGTTTTGTTGATTGGAAAAGCCACTGTTAACAGTGGTTGTCTCCTGGGTGGGTTTATTAGGTGGCTGAGGGACAAGAGTCTGAAAGACATTATTTATTTCAGACTTACTTCTGAAATGTGTCCAGTGTTGGTGATTTTTATTCTTTAAATGTTTTTGCATTTTCCAAACATTTTCAAATGTGTCATCAATTACGTTTACAGTCAGGAAAATATAAAAGTTGGAATATTTAAAAATTAAGTTTTAGGGGAAGCTGGGATGGCTCAGTAGGTTAAGTGCTCACTTCGTAGTGCCGGGGACCGGGGATCGAATCCCGGCCCCGGCCTGTGTGGAACCATGTGCTGAACTGGGGAGTGCCTCCAGTTCAGTTCTCTCTTTGTCTCTGTATCTCTCTCTCTGTCAAAAAAAAAATAAACAAATAAAAATTAAGTTTTAAAATTTATCCACTGGGTGAAAAGTTTTAGCTTTAAAAGAATTACTTAAATAATACCATATATTACTTATAACAAGTAATAAGTTGAAAAGTAATAACAAAAGTAGTAACAGTTAGTAAGTTTCAAATCAGCCTTTTTCTGTTTTCATCTTAAAGAAGTCCCTCTAAGATTCCTTGTAATGCTGGTTTGGTGGTGAAGAACTCAAGCTTTTTTCTTGTCTGGGCAGCTCTTTATCCTTCAATTTTAAGTGATAGCTTTGCTGGGTAGAGTACTCTCGGTTGCAGTTCCTTGCTTTACATCAATTTGAATATTCTGTGCAAATCCCTTTTGGCCTGCAAAATTTCCAATGGGAAATTAGCTGATGGTCTAGGAGCTTCCTGCTTTTCTTTTAAGATGTTGTCTTTGTCTTTAACCTTTGACATTTTCATTATGATGTGTCTTGGTGTGGGCCTCTGTGTTCATCTTGATTGGGACTCTCTATGATTACTTGGCTTGTCTGTCTATTTCCTTTAACAGGTTAGGAAAAATTTCCATCATTATTTCTTTTAATAGCTTGTCAATCCTTTGCTTTCTTTCTTCTTCTGGTACCCCTGTGATATACATGGTGGTAAATTTGATATTGTCCCAGAGGCTTCTTAAGCTATCCTCTTTTTTTTTTTATTCTTTTTTATTTTTGCTGTTCTGATTGTTTTATGGTACTTTATCTTCCAAATCACTGATTCAATCCATCCTCTGTTTCATGTAATCTACTGTTGATTTCCTATAATGCATTCTTCATTTCAGTTATTGTATTCTTTATTTTTGACTGGTTCTTTTTTAAGTTTTCTATCACCATTTTAGTGTTTCTTATCTCTTTGTTGAAGTTCTTCCTGAGATCATTGAGCATCCTTATAACTAGTGTTTGGAACTTTGTGTCTGATAGATTGCTTGTGTCCATTTTGTTTAGTTCTTTTTCTGGAGCTTTGTTCTATGTTTTCATTTTAAACATGTTTCTTTGTCTCCTTATTTTGGTTGCCTCACTGTGTTTGTTTCTATGTATTAGGTAGGGCTGCTATGTCTCCTGGTCTTAGTATAGTGACTTTATGTAGTAGATGCCCTGTTAGAATCAGTAACATAGTTTCTTTGGTTACCTGACCTGGGTGCTTCAGGTGTGTACCTGTGTGGGTTGTGTGTGCCCTCCTTTGTAGTAGAGACTTGGTTGCTGTTTTCATGTCAGTGGGAGTGATTTACCCCTGGGTTGATTGATTGTGAGGACTGGCAGAGACTACTATGAAGAAGCTATTATCCAGAGGCTTACCCAAAGGAGCAGGGTTTCCTTCAGGAGGCCCCTGGTGTCTGCCCAATCTGCCCTTTGGGTGTGTTGTCTGTGGAGGTGGATTGGTGGTGCTCTATTGTGATTGGAAGTTGGCCATCAGGCATGCCAGTACCTGGGCCTCCTAGGAGGGGCCCCATTGTAAGTCAAGTTCAGCTGCTGTCTATGCCCTGCTTAGAGCCACCTGGCATGAGACACAAAGTGATCCAAAGATGTTTCCCCTAGGCTGGGCTAGGAGGTTCCTAGGAGAGGCTAAGCTGTGAATTGAGGCTGGCTGCCACTAGTGCCAAACTTGGGGCTGTTTAGCAAGTGGTATGGGGCACAATAAGACCAGATGCTGCTTGTTTGGCATTTGTGTTAACTTTTGAGAGATTTTAGGAATGTCCACATCCTAAGTCAAGAATAGGCCATTTGGATAGGAAAGCCACTAGAAGTGGCTTGGGTGGGCCCACAAGTTGAGAGGGGCAGGGGCTCAGGAAATCACCAAGGTAGGGTGAATAGTGTTAGCCAGATTGGTTGAGACTCAGATATGGTGTGAGCCTGCATCTGCATGCTGGGAGTGAGGAGAGCTCAACAAAGAAACAATGGTTTCTGACAGCACTTTTGTCTGGGAGAAAGTTGCTTCCTAAAGAAAGTTGCTTCCTAAAGAAAGTTGCTTCCTTCTCCCTAAAACCATACAATTGAGATCATCCCTGTATGTTCTGGAACCCTTTGAGCTGCTTTGCCAGATTTGGAGCTCAGAATGAGTGAGTCTGTCAATGAGTAAGTCTGTGCATGGGCCCTTTAAGAGGAATGCCTTACACTCCAGCCATTCTCTATCTCACTCAGCCATAATTCCTACTGGTTTTCACAGCCAGAATTTGTGGGGACTTCTCTCCCTGTCACTTGAATCCTGGATTGGAGAGCCTCATGTAAGGCAGGGACTCCTTGTTTCTCAGGAAGGACTGCCACAGCCAAGATATTTCTCCCAATTTTTAATGATCACACATGAGTTTGAGACAAGTTCATCATGTCTTTGCCCCTACTACCAAACTCAATGTGGCTTTTTCTGTATGTCCTTAGAGGTAAGGTTTCACTACAACTAGAGTTCACGTAATTCTTAATGATTTTTGTTAGGTAGTTTAGTTGTAATTTTGATGTGGTTGTGAAAGGAGGCAACAAAGCATTTACCCACTCTGCCCTCTTGACACTATATAAATTTACATTTTATTTTACTTTCAATCTATTAGTGGCTATAAGTCAAAATTGTGTCTCTTGTACACATCATATATTTGGATCATTTTTTTAGGTCCATTTTTCCAACCTCTGACTTCATTGGAATTTTTTATCCACTTATATGTAATGTAATTATTGATAAGGTAGGATTTACATCTGCTACTTTGCTATTTTCATTCTTTAAACTTTAGGCCTTTTTGTTCTTCTATTTCTCCAATACTGCCTTCTATTGTATTAAATACATATTTTTCTGTGCACCATTTTTATCCGTTGTCATTCTTTTTTTTTTTTACTATATTTTTTTTCTTTCTTTTTTTTTGAGTTTATTTTATTATTATCTTACATTTGATGCTCCTTCCCCCCACCCACCCCCCCCAAACCCCAGGCAACCACAAAACCACTGACTGTGTCCGTGAGTTTTTGTTTCTTTGTTACGTTCAGTTTTATATTCCACCTATGAGTGAGGTCATATGTTTCTTTCTTCTTTCAGTCTGACTTATTTCACTTCATAAGATGCTTTCAAGTTTCATCCATGTTCTCACAAATGGCTGTATTTCATCTTTTCTTATTGCTGAGTAGTATTCCATTGTATAAGTACCACAACTTCTTTATCCAGTCATCTATCAGGACACTTTTGTTGATTCCACGATTGGCCACTGTGAACAGTGCTGCAATGAACATTGGGGTACATACATCTTTGCAGATTAAGGTTTTCAGATTTTTTTGGTAGATACTCAGGAGAGGGATTGCTGGGTCATATGGCAATTCCATTCCTAGTTTTTTGAGGAATCTCCACACTGTCTTCCACAGTGGTTGTACCAATTTACATTCCCACCAGCAGTGTATGAGGGTTCCTTTTTCTCCACAGCCTCTCCAGCACTTGTTATTCCTTGTCTTGT
>PVKE010024123.1:0-24054 GCA_004027555.1 Craseonycteris thonglongyai | reverse complement strand
TCTTCAGTGCATAGTTATTTCTATTTTACTTTTTGACAGATAGAGAGAGAGAGAGAGACAGAGACAGTTAGAGAACCAAACTGTGGAAACTCCGCAGTTCAGCACGTGGGTCCTGCCTGGGCCGGAGCCGGGATTCGATCCTCGGTCCTCATGGCCTCAAAGCGAGCGCTCAACCCGCTGAGCCGTCCCGGCTTTCCCCGAAAGATAATTTTTAAAAGCCCTGCAACCTCATTCCCTGGAAACAATTCCTGTGACAGTTTGAGGTGGAGTGTTCCAGCATTTTTGAAGCACATACACCCTTAGTTAAAAGCGCGTGACTCAAGGTACAAGTAATACAAGTTACAGATTTCACAGAACCAGCTGGTCTTCCTACCCGCACGGTGCCTTCGCAGTCAATGGGGGGCGCTCCCTGCCCGCTCCTGAGATTGCGCAGCAGGCCCCGCCCCCAGCCCCTTGGCCCCGCCCCGCGCCCTTGATCTTTGCGGGGCCCCGCCCCCTGCCCGTAGCCGTGGAACTGGTCCAGCGGGGTCTGCGGACTACCTGCCACCCCCGACGGCATCAGGGATGGCCTAGGGGTCGCGGGCTGGGCTCGCCCCCTCGGACGGACGCCCCCAGCCCTCCAACAACTGTCTGCCTGGCGACGTCAAGCCCCTGGGGGCGGGGACAGGAATTCCCGGCATTCCTGTTAGATTCGGCAGCTCCGGGAAAAACAGGGCGAGGAGATTCCTAATAAGTCACCTGGTGCAATGCAGTCAGTAAATCCCTGACCGGGCCGCCAGTTCCCCGCCCGAGTCCCCTGGACAGCTGTTTACAACACCTAGGTTAGGGGAAGCCAGGATGGCTCAGTGGGTTAAGTGCTCACTTTGCAGCCCTGGGGACTGAGGATTGAATCCCAGCCCCGGCCTGTGTGGACCCATATGCTGAGCTGGGGAGTGCCCCCAGTTCAGTTCTCACCGGGGTGAGACCCCAGCCCAGTCCCTGCCCTGTGCAGCCCCGCCCACCTGTGGAATGAAACTATGTGGAAAAACCAATGATGTGCAACTATGGAGACTGTTCTGGGCCCTCCCCCTTCTCTCTGTCTCTGACTCTATCTCTCTCTCTCTGTCAAAAACAATAAAAGTAAATCTTTTTTTAAAAAACCAAAAAAAACAAACAAACCACACCTAGGTTCGTGCCCACCCCGACTTCAGGGGTAACCCGCCCGGGTTGGGACCTGGACGCACCCATTTTCTCCAAAGCTGCATTGGGGGCGTTTCTGACAAGCAGCAAGGCTAAGCCCTCTGGGAAGTTTTGAGCTAGCTCCCTAAAACTTATTTCAAGATGCAAGTTTTGCATTAGAATTACATAAAAAAATTTGCATGCTACTCCCTCATGTGTCTGTGTTCGTTTTAATAGAAAAGCAGTTGTTAAAAGATGCCTTTCAGCAGAGGATACATTCATAATTCGTACAGATATCAAAGTGAGCTCGAGGTAAAGATTGGCTTTATTCACGTGAGGGCAAGCAGATGCTACAACCGGTTCACGGATGTCAAAATGCACACACTAATTTGGAGTGAAGGAATTGAATTGCAAACGGAGGCAAAACTGGTTTTTCCACGGGAATGGAATGAGGGTGGGTGGTGGGTGGAGAAGAAGTCCATGGAAGCTCTGCTGGACATAAATATAAATGTGCAGTCACTTATCAGACGCATTTTGGTACTCTCTGGGCTTTGCCATGAAAAACCACAAGTACATATGGAAGTGACTGCTAAGGAACAGTGGAGGAGGTGAAGCCCTTGGGAGACACTGGGTAAGGGGTTAGGAGCACAGGCCCGAGTTCATGACGTGCACTGAACGACTGTGGAACCCTTGTCTTGGGAGCTTCCATTTCTTCACTAGGGTAGTATAACGGGGTTCTGGAAGTTTCCCTCCCAGCTCCTCCGTTTAGGTGGACGAGCAGGCTTTCTTTGCTAAGGTAGGGCTCTTTGCGTGGTCTCCTTTAGTTATGTAAATGTGGCCGACGGGGGCACCCGTTTCCCCGGGGGGAAGAGCAGAACAGAACCTTTTGTGGACTTACAAAGCCACCCCTGCCCGAGGCCCCTTGGAATGCAGAGCTGGCGCCCGGGGAGGAGGAGAAGTATTTTTGTATTCGAAGCCCAAGGTCTTAGGGAGGAAAGAGCTTGAGACCCATCTCTCTCCAACCTGCTTCCCAAGTTCAGGCTGGGGATGATGAAACTTGACTGTCAGGAAAGGCCTGGAAAGTTGGTTGGGTTTCCCAGCAGACTCTACGGCTAGCTGGGAGCCTCAGAGCCCAGTACGCCTGTCTCACTGCTGATCTTGGGGAGGGACGGCTGGGTTGGGGAGGTGACGGAGAGAAGGACCACTTTTGTGTCTGAAGCATGTGCTCCCTGAAGCCTACGGTGGGACCGTGGCCCCTAAAAAGCTACGGAACTGCTGGAGGGAGAGACTCTGCTGAAGAGCGGCGCCCAGATTCCCAGAGAACATCTTTGGACCAAGGAAGTCCTTGAGGTTTTGGACAATCTGGGACTGAGTGGGCTCCATGAGGGAAAGGTAGGATTTTTTTTTAGGGTGGACAAATAATTTTCTCTTTACCCTTGTAGGTACTTAGCTGAGACCCCCCCCGCCCCCTATAATAAACAATTAACGAGAGAAAGACACGTTTAATGACGTGTATAACTCCTGTAAACATGAGAAAGAGCCAAGAAAACTGAGAAAGTCCCCCAAATGGCCCAAACCACCACTTTAAATACCAACTGGAGACAAAAGGTGTTGAGTGGTGGCAGGCCTACCATGGGAGGTTACCAGAGAAAAAGTGCAGTGAATGGGCTGAGGTCATTAAGTTTAAGCTGCTCTGTTGATCAGTTTCTTATAATTCAGGGGAAAAATTACAAATAGGGATTTTCTTTATAAATGTAAGAGTCCCTTACAAAAGGGTAACTTCTCGGTTTTCAGAGCTTCTCCTATGTTGGCTGTTTCTCAAAAATAACCAGCTCAAGATAATCCTTATGCCAAAGAGGCATAATTTGGGGCATCATATTCTGCTTTACTTCATTTTCTGACAATAAGGGCACAGGAGGGATTAAATGTAGTCATATTTATACCCTGAGTAAGGTCAGACAGATTATACCTGTTAAGGGTTTACCATAGTGCCAGGCATATCGAATGTGCTCCATAAAATGGCAGTTGTTATCTTTGTTACTGGGAATCAAGATGTGAAATACCTGAAGGTTCTGGAAACTTCTGGAATGCACTTTGTGTCTGTTTCCTCAACAATAAACCTTGGAAAGGCCAGGGCTGTCTTTGGAGGCAGCCAGAAGAAACAAGGGCCAGCTGAGGCGGAGGGAGAGCCAGGCCAGGCGGCCGGGAGCTGGCTGAGGGCACCATCAGCCGGGGGATTGTGGCCAGGCTGGGTTAGGCAGCGGCAAGGTGTTGGGTTAGGGTCAGGCTTAGGGTGGATAGTGCCCGGCAGTTCTCCCAGTTACTAGCCTCTTTTTTTCATGGAGTCCCTTCCTGCTAAGGGGACAGAGGAGGTGGGGAGGTCTTGGGCACATGTTCCTTGTTCCCAGCTTGATGTTCCTGTGGAGTCTGGGACTGGCTGCCTCCCCAAGTCCCCAAATGGGAGACTAGGGGTAAGGTCCCCAGCTGGGCTTCCCTGCTTTAGAAGCTGTGGGCTAGCTGGCACCTTTCTCACCAGGCCACCCCCAGCCCACACCAGGCAGCTGGCTGTTCCTCCTGACGCCTCACTCTTTTGCAGTCTGAGCTGTTGCATGTGCCCCCTGCTGGTACCTTCCCTCCTTCTTCCACCACCACAGGCAAATGCCCACTCCTCCTTCAAGAGGCAGGTACATCGTCAGGCCCAGGGGTGGAGCCTGCTCCCTTGCCCTCTCTGCCAGCCCAGGCCTGGGCCCCTGAGGTCTGCAATGGGGTCAGGAGCCAGGTCCCTCAGGGAAGGAAGTTCCCATGCTGGGAGCTCAGTGTTCCAGGACACGGAGCCAGAAAGCCAGAGGGAGCCCGGAGAAAGGGGTGCGTAAGCCAGCACCCCTGCTCCATGCAGCTCGCCCCTCTGCTTAGGATCGAGTCTGAACACCCTGCGGCCAAGCAGAAGGCCTGGAGACAGGCCCTGCCTACCCTCCAGCCCCAGCCCGGGCTGGGGAGCCCCTCACTGCTTCAGAAGCAGTCCCCCTCCCCACCAGCGCTTTGTACAGGACCTCCCCTCCGCCTGCACTTCTTCAGGTGCAGCTGAACAGGCTGCCTCCCCGCATCTGGGCCTGAGTCAGTGGCTTCCAATTCCTGGTCTCTTGGGTGTCTCTCCACTGCTCTTGCCCTTGCTGAGCTGAGTGACCGAGGTCCCAATGCCTCACTCTGCTCTCTGCAGCCCCTGGCCTCAGAGGGTGAGTGACAACCTCCCTTGGACCTGTGCAGTCACCAGGCCCCATCTCACAAGGGTCCCATGTTGGGCTTAACTCTCTGCTGTGGCAATCTTGAAGTTCTTTTTAAAACCTGGGGCCCCGAATTTTCATTTTGCACTGGGCCTTGACAATTAGAGCTGATGACAGGGAGGTGTGGGATGACCTGTGCTGAGGAAGAAATAGCCACAGCCATGCCCTTTTCCTTCTTTGAAGGCCGAGACCCAGGCAGCGGGGGCCACAGTGGACATCCACTTTGTCTCCCATCCCCTTCTGCTAAGATGCTGCATTATTTTAGGATCCACACATTCCCATTCCTCATCTGGAGGGCAGACCCCATGTAGCCATTAATGAGTGACGCTTGGGGCGTCTGACCTACATGGTGACACTCAAAACTGGCCTGCTGACTCGTGACCCATCCCCATCCCCATCCCACCCTGGAAGTTAAGCAGCTGAGGCCAACGTTCCCTGCATAATGCAGTCCCCTCAACACTAGATGGCCTGAACCAAGGCCTCAACGCTCGCCAACCTTCTCAATGCTTCTGGGTTGACTGAAGGGCCGTCAGGGTGCCCACCAGCCCCGGCATGCCCCTGCCCAGCCCCGCGCACCAGTAACTGCAGCCTCAATGCCCTCTGGCCCTGCCCTGTGCGGAGGGTGCTGAGTTTGCGGCAGTCTGGATGCCGCCCCCACCCCAGTCCCGGACCACCTTTCTTCACTCCGGCCCTTGTGGCTTCTGCTTTCCTCCTGGCACTCAGCTCCCTTGAAGGCCCTTCAAGGGCTGCGTGTGTTCCCACCAGCCAAGAACAAGGAACACGCTGTGTGTCTTCAATCTCTGGCCACCTTGGCCCCAGAACAGGCCCTCGGATGGAAAGAGCAACAGAAAGTTTCACACCAGAGAAAAACCAGTTCCCATTTATTGAGAAAATGGAGTTAATTCCTTACTCTTCCCAGGTGACTCCACCTTGAGATCTGAGGTGGCAGCCTTCTGCACACACCCCTAAGATTCCTGACACCGGGAGGGGCGCCCCACAGGATCGCTCTGTCCCTTCACGGGGGCAAATACAGGTTTGCCCCGGCCCTGGAGGGGGGCTATGACGGGCATGAGGGTGCCCTGTGGGAGGGGGAGGCGGGGGTCTGGCTGGAATGAGGAAAGGGAACAACATGACCATCTCCTGAGGCCCGGTGCCTGCTCCCTCCACATTCTTCATAAATAAAACTTCACAGTAATAGAGGTATGTCCACTTCCAGGGCCCGAATGGCCGATGCTGGTCAGGGAGCCAGGCCTCAGGGGGGTGCAGGGCAGCACCGTGACCGCGGGGGCTCGAGCGCTGCTCTTGGGCCCTGCGTCGGGGGTGGGGATGAGGCTGTAGCCCATCCAGAGGTTCTGAGGGTCACTGAGGTAGTCAGAGCGGCCGGATGTGCTTCCCAATGGACCATCACAGGACGGAGCCACGAGCAAAGCCGCCTGGGAGCAGAGACTGAGCAGCCAACTCCACACAGGTCTGGGTGGGGGGTGCTGAGGGTCTTCTGAGGCTGTGTCTCCAGGAGACCCTGTCGGCGTGGACGGTGTGTGTGTCTGGGGGTGGGGGTGGGGGTGTGCTGTGAGCCTGCAGTGTTGAGCTTCTCCTGAAAGGGTCACTTGGGCCCATGGGGAGACTGAGGCATTTCACAGGAGGAGAATCTTCTCTGTGAAGAAAAAGGGCTGTCACGGAGCCACCTAGGGCCCGGCTTAGCCCAGGTACCTGAGCACAGGGTTCCTTCAAAGGCCACCAGGGCCACCCACCAGGTCAGAGGGAGCCGGGCAGAGAAGCCAGCACAGGAAGGCTGCCAGCAGCCTCGCTCCCCACACGCGCTTCTCCAGTCTGGACAGCTCCCAATGTTCCTGGGCCACAGCTCCACTTTTTGGGGAGGGTCCACACAGGGAGCCCCCCCCCCCCCGCCCACCTCCAGCTACCTGCATCCCACCACACCCAGGGGCACCTGAGGCCCAAACCCTCCACCTCCCTGCAGGGGACCAAAGTGCCCTGACTTGGCAGCTCCAGCCCCATGACGAGTCCAGGCTCCAGCGATGCGGGTGGCCTGGCTGGGGTCAGAGCACCTGCAGCTTGCGGGAGCAGGTGAGGTTGCTATGTACCAGCCTCCACATGGCCAGCAGCTCGGCGGGCAGCAGCTTGTGCACCACCAGCATGGAGCGGAAAAAGCACGGCTCCTTGTTCATGCGGCTGTTGCGGTTTCGCGAGATGCCGAACGTCTTGAAGCCCTCGTGGGCCACGGGACGCACACCCAGCACCTCCAGGCACATGCCTAGGAAGACATCGTCGATGGGATAAAGCTCCACCGTGTCACAGGCGTGATGCAGGCGCCGGGCCAGGCCGCCAGCCATCAGGAAGCCGCCCCCGCCGGCGTAGGGCGGGTAGCTGGCCTTGCCGTACAGAGCCCCGGGGATGTAGTACTTGTTGTCCTTCTTGCGGATGGGCCGAGCATGCTGCAGGACGTCGCCCACGAACAGGTCTTCCTGTGGCTGCCGGTCGGCCAGAAATTCCAGCAGGTTGGTGGGGTTGACGAAGACGTCGTCATCGCCCTTGAAGACAAAGAGGACGTTGGGGCAGTAGATGTCAAGCCACTTGAGGAAGTGGATCTCCTTGAGCGTCAGGTTGAAGAAGCTGTCGAGGAAGTCCCACTGTAGGATGTCGCCGTAGAGGCGGTCCTCGTAGGCCAGCAGCTGCTGGTAGTGGGCCCGCTCCTCCTGCTTGGAGGCCGTGCCCAGGAGGAAGAGGGTGCGCACGGCACCGCGGCCCTTGCCGGCCGACTCCTGCTCGAGGCCCCAGGTCTGGCGGATGACCTCGCGGCGGTCATGCTGTGTGATGACCGACTTGACCACCACCAGCAGGTAGACGTCGCTGTTGCACTTCTCAGGGTGGTTTAGCAGCATGGGGAAGTACCGGCAGTGGCGGTAGCGCAGGAACTGCTGGAAGTGCGGCTCCAGGCTCTGGAACCAGGACTGGTGGGTCAAGTTGACATTGGCCGAGCAGTTAGTGGTGGTGACGTCCCAGGCCTGAGGCCCGTGAGGGGCCATGTGCGTGGGGGTGACCAAATCCCTGGAGCTCTTCCAGAAGTCATTGGGGTTCACCAGGTGTCCACTCGGTTTCCGGGCCTTCTGTGGCCCGAGGGTGGGTGGCGGGGGCTCTTGCAAAAACTGGCTGGGGGTCAGACTGCGCTGGAAAACTGCTATGGCCACCAGGAGAGCCAGCGACAGGCACACGCTCTTGTAGATGATTCTCCTCCTGGGCAGTAGAGGGGAGGACAGTTCAGAGGAGAGAAGATGAGCCCCCCTGGGACTGTCCCAGCAGCCCTTGTGTGGAGCTGCAGTCCCACATGGGCAAGTGGGTCCAGGGCCCTGAGCGGTCAGAGGAGGGTCCTGTTTCCTGTCCCGTCCTGACCTCCCTCCCTCCAGGGCCAGGGAGCCCCACAGCACAGACCTTAAGTCCAACACTGTGGGGTCAAGGATGCTGGGCTTGAAATCTTGGCCCTGCCACTTACAAGCTGAACGACTTTGAGTGGGTCCCCCTCAACCTCTCCTAACCTTGATTTCTTCTTCCCAGAAATGAGGACAATGGCGCGGGACCGGAGCTACCTAAAGCGCCTGGCAACACGGTGTGCGTGCGGTCAGGGAGGCTGGGCTTCCACAGGGACAACCTCTGGCGGGGACCTCTACGCCCATGGCTACGTGCCCTGTTTGCTTTCATTTTCTTGTGCACACATGGTTGACCCACTGGGCTGAACCGTTTCGGGGAACCACTGGGAGAGGCAGAGATAGCCACCCCCACCCCCCTGTACTGCAGCCTGGGATCTCAATAATATGTGGGGGACATTGGGGGGCAAGTTCTAACTTGGGACCTGAAGAAACTGGCCCTTCTCCCCTCCACCCCATCCATCTGACCCAACAAAAAAGAGCAGCCCACCCAGGGTATCTCCCAGCATGGCCACTGTTCCCGAATCCCCCAAGTCTGGCCCCCCAACCTTAACTTGCCACTAGGAGAGATGCTCTTCTCCCCACCACCCTGGGAAACTCTTTGCCTAGGTCACCGCTATCATACCCATTTCAGAAGCAGAAATTAAAGCTTTCTGCCAGGAGTGCTGCCAGGCCCAGGGCTAGGGGACCCTCTCTTTAGCTCACACTCTGGGGGCGGCCAGGCCACTCACCGGGCCTGGTCACAGGGGCGAGGGCTGTGGGGAAAGGGCAGGCCAGAAGAGTGTGCCTTCCGGGGCCAAGCTAGAAGCTGGGTAGATGGCCCTGACCGCCCAGGGCTGTGGGAAGACACAGACTGCAATGTGGCAAGACAGGGACACGGCTGAGGAGCCCGGGGGTGGCCCCGGGACTGGCTGGTTGGAGGTGCAGGAAGAGTGAAGTCTGAGCCCCACTGGAGCGACATTTTCCGAGGGGGTCCCCAGGTTTCTGGTGTATGAGGCTGATTGATGGAAGAGTGGGTCACCTCAGGTGCTGGGGTGGGGGTGTGTGACCTGAGACAGACCCTGCGGGGGATGGGGGAGCAGAGCGCCCTGGTTCTCTTGCCCTGGGGGTTTCAGGCAAGCCTCCCACAGCCTAGTTGGGGAGGCCAGACTGGAAGAAGTCCGGCGGGGGTCACCGCTGGGGACGAGGGTGCTGCGAGACCCCCTCCACCCCAGGCTGGTTCCACCTGCACCGCCCCACTCCAACCCAACGGAGGGAAAAAGCCCCGAGAGGGAGAGGCAGAGGCGCGCCGGTGGGAGCTCCGGGGAGGCAGGCGCTCGAGGGTGGAGGACGGGTGTTGGCCAGGATGCAGGAGGCCCTGGCGACCGGGGCAGAAACCAAGCTGCCGGCGAGATCTTGAGTCCCCAGTTCCCCGAGGTCCCGGGGTGGGATCTGGGGGCCTCGGGGCCGCCGGGGAGGGCTGAGCGCGCGGTCCAGGCGCCACGCGCGACCGGGCATCTCCAGCCGCCGCCGCGCGAGCCCATCTGTCCCGGGGAACTGCGACCAGCCCGGGCCGCCCCTGGGCTCCGCCGGGGAGGAGAAGCCCAGGGTCCCCGCGCCCCATCCCATGCCCGGCGGCTCGACGGCCCCCCACTCACCCCAGAGACATGGCGGCCCGGGCCGGGGCGGCGGAGCGGGGCGCGCGGGTCGCAGCTCGGGGCGCGCTGCTCGGGGACGGCGGGCGGGGCTGGGGACGGGGCGGGCGGGGGCGGAGGCCGGGCCGCGCCCCCGCTGACTTTTCTCCTCTCGCGGCCGGAGGAGGGGCCGGGAGGGGGTGGGCGCCCCAGGTGCGTTAACCCCTTCGGCGCCCGTGGCGCACGGAGGGCTCGCCCAGTTCCCAGAGGCGGGACCCGAGACGCCGGGCGCGTGGAGCCGCCCAAGGCCGCCGGGCTGCGCCTTCGCCCCCGGGCTTGCCGTTTGCCCCCCACCCAGGGTCGCCAGCCCATCTGGCCCCGGGGGGAAGCGGGACACCACCCACCTTGGGTTTTTCCGAGGGGGGCGGGCGGGGCGCGGTTCTTTCTGGCCCCATTCGGACGTTTTCTTAGTGGGGGAGGCAGAGGCAGACGGGGGTTCAGGACCCTGCTCTGTGTGCCCCGAAAACAGCCTTCTCTACTTCTGGGGTCCCTGCCCGCGTGCAGAGCTCCCCCTCACCACCAAGGGAAGGCCGTCTGGGGGCCCAGCCGCCTTTCTGTTCATCCACCCACAAGTGTTTCACTCAAAACCCTTTTTGGTTCCCAAGCCGTTGTTACTGTGTCTGCGCGGGTCAGATGCAGCTCCACCGCCGGGTGGGCTGCACAAGACTCAGGCTTGGAGGGGCTTTCTTGGCCCAGCCGGTCTGGGGTGATGCGTGCTCCCATCTGGTGACTTCCAGAATCTTCTAAGAGATGAAAACTCCACTGTCCTGCTCTCGCCCAGATGTCTGCTGTTCTAGTCTTGTTCCATGTTGAGGTCCCGTCACAGGAGGAACTTAAAAAGTGCCCATAGAATTGAAGCGGAAACATGTCACAGTCCAGTAAATCACAGTGAACATTCATCAAGCAGGTACAACATGCCAAGCACAATTCTAGGCCCGTGCAGGACTGACTCACTCAGTCTTAAAGGCATGGCCGGTATTATTCCCACTTTACACAGCAGGAAATAGAAGTGCCAGGAAGGGAAAGCCCAAGGGGCCAGGTCCCGGTTAGCAAGTCTAGGAGGCCTGCCTGGCTTCGGAGGCAGGCTCTGGGCCTTTCTCTCAGGGACAGCAGTGATGGGGACCCACTTTTTGGCCAAGGGGCATCCAATGAGGGCAAAATACTGCCCGGGTTCAGTCAGCAGAACGTGGTGGAAGCCTAAAGGTGGCTGTTTTTGCCAAACTGGGCCCCAGGCCCCTGAGGCTGGAGTGAGAAACCCCGTCAGCTATTTCCTGAAGGCTCCAGGGCCCTTTGGAGGGGGAGGAAAAAGCCAAGGTGCAATAGAATGTCCCTGAATGTTGCAAGCTCCAATCAGGGAATGTGAAGGGACTTCCAGGGAGAATTCCAGAGGGGAACCCAGGGCGCCAACACCTATTGTAATAGACCCTTTCAGGTCCCAGAGCCGAGGAAGGTTTGATCTGCAGCTCAAAGCTCTGTCCCGGCTTGCCTAGGGTCCCGCAAAGCCCCACTGCCACCTATCCCACAGGGCACCAGGCCCTTCTCTCCACTGCCCAGGCTTCTGGGTTTTCCTCCTTCCCCCACCTGGACTTGAGGAGGTGGTGATGGTGGGGTAGTTGCCCACGACCAACTACGTGTTTGCCAGTGGTGTCTGGTCCATGGAGAGGAACAGTATGTCATCATGGATTCATTTCACTTGTGCTTAGGTGGACCGCAGACCGGGGAAATGCATGACAATTAAATACTCAGTCCCTGACTGTGGGGTGGGGGGTGGGAGCCGGGCTAGGCCCCGGTCAGCTTTCTGTCAGTCTACAGGCACCCCTGCTGGCCGCTGGGCCTGTTCCTACTAGTGAGCACCAGGCAGCACATTCCACCTGTCCTGGCCCCTCCCTGTCCTGGTGGACTCTTGCTGATTGTCTCAGCCACCAATGGGGCGGTTGAGCAAGGGCCCTGAGAAGGGAGGGGTCAGTGTGCTCATGGAAACCACCCTGTCCCACCGCCCTGCTGGAGGCAGATGGAAGTGGCAGACCTGGGAGTGTGGGGGTGGGGATCTCAGGGGTGGGGGTGGGGACTCGCATGTCAGTGGCCCCGAGGGGATGGAGGGGGGGGAGCTAGGGCAGGCTGCAGGAGTCCCAAACAGGCTGGGTGGGTTAGGTGTCCCTGTCACTGGGTCCTCTGCTCTTCTCAGGTTGAGGTTCTGCCTTGAAGAGGAAACTCAGTGAGGCCTGAAGTAGAACCCCAAGAAGCCCCCTCCTTTTCTCCCTCTCCCTTTCCCCACACCCCTTTTGCACCTTCTTTGCCCTTCCCAACTGCCTTTCCCTTTCTCTTCCTCCTCTGCATCCCTGCTTCCTTGTTCCTCACCCATTTCCCTTTCCCCATGCCAGTTCCCACTTTCTTTTTTAAAAAATTGTTTGACAGAGAGAGAGACAGAGACAGCCTGAGAGAAGGGGGAGGGCCCAGCGCAGTCTCCAGTTTTCGACATAGTTTCATTCCTCACAGGGTGGGAACTGAGCTGGAGGCCTCCTGCATGGGAAGCATGCAGGAAGCATGCCCCGGTGGGAACCGAACTGGGGGCCTCCCACAAGGGTAACATGCCCTGGTTCAGCATATGTGTCCTCAGGGGCCAGGACCGGGACTGGACCTGCACTTGATCCTTGGACCCCGTGGCTTCAAAGCAAGCACTTAACCTGCTGAGCCATCCCGCCATCCCCCACTTTTATTTATTTATTTATTTATTTATTTATTAAAAAGATTAATTTGACTGTTTTTGACAGAGACAGATACAGAGAGAAGGGGGAGGGCCCAGAGCAGTCTCCATAGTTGTGCATCATCAGTTTTCAATATGGTTTCTACAGGTGGGCGGGGGCTGCACAGGGCAGAAACTGAACTGGGGGCCTCCCACATGTTCGAAGCACATCCCAGTTCAGCATATGAGTCCGCATGGGCCAGGGCCGGGATTCGATCCTTGGTCCCAGGGGCTGCAAAGCGAGTGCTTAACCCACTGAGCCATCCCGGCTTCTCCACCCACTTTCTTTTATGTCAGCTCCCATCCATCCTCCATAATCAGTTGGGATCCAGACCCCGCTGGTGTGAGGCAAGCACAGCATAGGTTCAGCTGGGGCCAAGGATGGTCTTGCCCTTGGATGTGGGGAGATTGATACCTGACTGGCCAGAGGTTGCCCTGACTTGGCCCTTAACCAGGCAATGGGGGCTGCCTTGGGCCTGATAGAGCCAGAAAGCTGGGGTGAGGAGCCCTGGGCACTGTGCCATCCACAGAGGCTGATGCTCAGTGGCTGCATGCAGCATGGAGAGCTGTCCTGACTGCAGCCAATTCACTGGGGCTATGTAATGTGTGTGAGTTTGTATGAGTGTTTAAAGACCCTGAACGGAAGTGTACCCTCCTGGGGCAGTTACGGCCAGTGCACTTGCTCCAGAGGGTCTGCTAATTAGCACTGGAGTGTCAGAAGTCTTTGCTCTTTAGTGAAAGATTGTCATTGAGGATGTGGGCCTGGCAAGAGATACTGCACAGGCCCCTCTGCCTGTGCCCGAAGGAGCCTGAATGGGTCCAGAACGTTTTCTAAGTGGTCCTGGATCCACCCTATGCAATGACCTGATTGGATGGTTAGGCAGTCTTTGGTCATTGTGTCCTTGAATTCACCCAGAGAGATGCTTTTCTGCAAAAGACAGAGAGTGTGGCTCCCCGAGGCTCCTGGGCAGTGGTGGGAGGTCTGTTCTGTGCTCTTGGTAATAGATGCTCTGAGTGGGGTAGCATTGGTTTTATTGTAATAGACCATCTGGGGAGATGTGGGGTGAGGCCTATCATCTTTACCTACCTCCGGTCCTTGGAGGCTGTCTGTATCCACTGCAGAGCACCCTGGTGTGTGTGTGTGTGTGTGTGCGCGCGCGTGTGCGCGCGCGTGTGCGCACGCGCACACAGAGCACATGGAAGGAAGAGAAAGAGGCCAAGAAGGAGCTGGCAGAGAGGTGGAGAGATGTGGGGAGGGTGTGCAGGACAGGGTTTTCAAAGCATGGGTGGTCTGGTTTGGAGTCTGGGAAGTACTTTTGCCCAAGGGAAGATTGGGGCAAAGAGAAGCCCAGATCACAAAGGCTGAGAGAAGATGAGAGCAAGTTAATTCCAGGGCCTGCCTGGAGCGCTGCAATGTCCCAGATGATTCTGATTTACAGGCAGGTTTGGGAACCCCTGGCATTGAGCCCTCCAATTGCAGCTCTCCTGGTCAGCCGTGGGTGGGGGCCAGCAGAGGGACACCCTCCTGTGAGCCTGGGGAGAGGGAAGACAGGATGGGGTGGCAGCTATGGGGAAAATTGGAGGCAGAGGCGGGGAGAGCTGAGGGACTCACTTTTCCTAGTGAAGCAGGTAGCAGTTGAGGAGGCAACGGTGGGTTTAGAAGATTGAAAAGAGTGGGTGGGATCTGAGGAAGCCAGAAGGGGACAGTGAAGAGTGTTCTTGGGTACCCCAGAGGCCCAGGACCCGGGCTGACGCAGGGATTGTGCAGAGCCTCTGGGTAGGACAGAAACTCCACTCAGAGTAGTTCAAGCAAAAGGAATTTATGTATGATGAGAAACATTGTCTCTTGCTCTCTCTTGTTCTTGCCTCACAACCTGTCCCCTGTACAGTTCACCTGTCTCCTGGCTCTCCCCTGTACACAGGATTCTCCCATGAGGGGAAGGAGAAAGGCAGGTTTGCAGATGACCTCAGCATCTCTATCAATCTCTAGGACCCCAGAAGAAAGAGGTTTTTTTCCCTCCCAACCTCCGTATATAAAATTCCAGGGAAGGACTCTCACTGATCATGTGTCCAAACCTGGCTCAGTGATCATGTCCAGGGGGTTGGGGAAGTGTGATTGGCCAGGCAACGGTCATGTGTCCTCTGCTGTGGTTGCGGCAGGGCCCTGGGATTAGCAGTCTCATAGGAACTACCTGAAAGGAGCAGATCCCTCAAAGGAAGCTGCTATTATCAGGAAAGCAGGGGAAGAGAGATGCTGGGGTCGCTCAACAGGTTGTGCATTTGCCTTGAACTGCAGGGTCTGGAGATCGAATCCAGGCCCCTGCCAATGCAGGCTCATATGCTGAACTGTGGTGCAACTGGTAACCACCGGGATGGCGGCAAAGGTTCTCACCTCTCATGCAGGAGGACCCCGGTTAGGTTCCCCACCCTGAGTGGCCCCACATCCACCTGTGTGGAATGAAACTATGTCACAACTAATGATGTACAACTATAGAGACTGTTCTGGGCCTTCCCCCTTCTCTCTTTCTCTCACCTTCTCTCAAAACAATAAAATAAGTCTTAAAAAACAAAAAAAAGAAAAGAAAGAAAGCAGGAGAAGAGAGGCCAGCCAGTCCTCCAGCTCCTGAACTCTTAAATCATCCTCCAAAATGGACCGCCTAGGGCTGGGAGCCCCAAAAGAAAGAACAAATGCACACTCTCAGCAGATACACACAGAGCCATGAAGGTGTGCAAGTGACACATACACACCCAGTGACATACATATGCACACAGACATACATTCAGAGATACACACTACACTCATACACATGTAGGTCAGCCACATCCAGATACATTCATACAGAAGCATGTATGTTCAAAGGGAGACACACGTATACACTCGTATTCATACACACTCATGTACATATGAGATTCAGGCACACCCAGTAAGTGCACACACACACACACACACAGATGTGTGGATACATATTTCCAGAGAGATGCACGCACACACCTGGACACATCCACAAACACACAGAGACACTCATCCTACATAGAGACACACCCAGAGAGACATCTTCACACCTATACATACACAAGCCTAGGGGAGGGGCCTCCCTCACCCGCTCCTCTGTGACCAGTGAAACCCTGCCTGCCAAACCCTCAGGCTCAGGACCAGGCAGGACCTGCTGCAGCCATGAAAGGCATTTTTGGATCTTCCCCTGGGTCCGCAGGTCTGTGCCCATCCTGCCTTCAGGAGCCCCCCACATCTGCCCCCAACCCTTATTCCAGCCACTGTGGCCTCCCTCTCCCATTCCCCAAGATCCCAGCTTCCTTCTGCTCAAATGCACCCACCCCCCTCTTTCTGAATTCCGGGAACTCCTGCTTATCTTTCAAAACCCACTTCAACCGTCCTCTCCCTTGGAGTAGGTGCTCCCTGCCTTGGCCAGTGTCATGTCTGTCCCTCCTCTGCCTGTCCCACTACACTGGGCACAGCCACGAGCAGGGACAGGCTTTTCTGTGTCCCTGGCAGCCCAGGGCGGGGAGGCACGTCTGTCTGTCCGTGAAATAGCCCCGGGGATGAATCGCCAGCATGGGCTGTCTGGAGTCCCTGGTGTGCTGCTGGGTGTGCCCACCTCAGGGAGCCTTGGGCAATCCCAGACAGAGTTGCAAAGCCCCAGCCCCAGCCCCACCCCCAGCACACACGTCCAAACTCACACTGACACACATTCACACACGGGTGGGCACTGTGCCCCTCGTCCCGGACAGCTGGGCTGCCCCCTCCCCCAGGCCACCAGTGACTCACATCCCCGCCTGCCAGGCGGCTGGCTTGCGCACACACAGCCTCCTTTCAGCCCCTCGGCCTCAAACACTAGCTTAGTCTTCCCTCCGCGGCGCCTCCCCTTCCCCGGTGAGCCGTGCTGGCCTCCCAGCCTGGCAGCTCGGCTCCGAGGCCGGGAGGCCACGCAGAGGCCTCCTTCCTCTGCAGGGCACAGGGCTCCCGTCTCTCATCACCCGGCTCCTGTCCAAGCCAGCCCTGAATGGCTGCCTTTCTATGGCCCGGAGCCTGCCAGGTGCATTCTGGGCAGCGCTGCTCCCAGCCATGAAGCTGCCACTGCCAAGGGGACCGAGCCAGAGGGCCAGTGAGAACCAGAGTCCCAGACTCGGCTCACAGGCCGCCTCAGGCCTGCAGGGACTCCTCACACCCCTGCCCTTCTGCTTCCCTGCTGCCCTAAGCAGCCTGGCCAGGCAGAGTGGTTTATTCGATTTCCCTGAGGAGACAACTGAGGCCTAGGGAAAGGCCAGCCCTGTGGAGTGCGGGCTCTGGGACCTTGTGCGGTTCCAGCGAGCTTGATGAGGTGGCTGAGCCAGCACCCTGCAGAGGGGCTACAGTGGGCACAAAATCAGCTCTGGTTCTGTACCCAGCAGCCCTTCCCCTCTTTGGTAACAGGCCTCCCCCCGAGTCTCGGGGTGGGCCCATCACAGTCCCTTACGCCCCCTCCCACCCGTGCTCCTTACAAGAGCTGGGCTGTGACCTGTGCTGGGCCAGTAACGGCTCTGGCCTGGGGAGTTTCGAAGAGGAACTGGGAGGGGAAGGCCCTTTTGCTCTCTCATCACGGGCTTCTGAGGGCACAGCTCTGAATGTATTGGGGAAACGAGGTGCCGCTTCTCTCTGCAGAACAAAATGGAAATGGAGCCGAGCTCTAGAGGCTCTGTGGTCTGGTGAAATAGTGCCCCCTTCAAAGCTGCCTGCACCCTGCTCTCCAGGTCCTGCAGCTTTGTTAGGCTGTGGTCAAGAGAGATGTGGGGGTTCAGGGGGGTGGGGAGGCAGGGGGCTCAAATATATGGTGACGGAAGGAGAACTGACTCTGGGTGGTGTCTTTACTGGTTCTGAAATATAGGGACCCATTTAAGGGCCCAGAGGCCAGAAGGCAGCCTCTGGAGAGAAGGGCAGACTCCAGCTGACAGCCAGTGAGGACACGGAGACCTCAGTCCTGCAACCACAAGGAACTGGATTCCTCCCACAGTCTGAATGAGCTTAGACGCAGATTCTTCCAGAGCCTCCCCATAAGGATGCAGCTGTCCGACACCTTGATTTTGACCTTGTAAAATTCTGATCAGAGAAACTAGCTGAGCCAGCACAGACCTCTGACCTACAGAAGCGTGCAAGAAAAAATCTGAGCTGTTTCAAGCTGAGTTTGCTGTCACTTGTCACAGTAGCGTGAGGAAGGTCATATAGGCCCTGAGAACTACTGTTGTCCTGCCTCCCCTGATTTGGTTACAGGAACATTTTTCTCTGTGGTTTTTGTCACCCCCAATCAATGACTTCTGACTGATGCTGTTATTTTTATTTGACTCTTTCACTGTTTGTCAAACAGCCTGCCCTTGTGGGTGGGTAGAGGATGAGGCACCCAGAACTACCACCACATAGGCTTGGGGACAGCAAAGGGTGTGGGAGGGACAGGCCCTCTTGGACCTTGGAAAGTTTGAAGCAGGTCTTCTAGAAGGCTCAGGTGGCCTAGCGCTGCCCCTCCCTCCCCAAGCTGGATCCCTCCCTTCCCCCAGAGCAGGGCTGAGGTCACTGGGGAGAGAGCCACTGACTGGGAACCAGGGAGAAGTGACTTGTCTGAGAATGTTCTCTGGTGACTACAGCTACACATGCAGCCATTCCCTTAAAAGAAATCCAGAAGCCAGCTGAGCGACAACTACACATAGAAAATAGCCACACTGAAAAGAGAGGAAAGGCTGGAACACACGCTCACCATTGACCCCACTCCCTGCACAGTGTCATGCAAGTGGGAGGAAACTTGTTAACACAACTCCCGCTTCTCCCTGAGGAGTGGAGTGTAGATCCAACGTCTAAGACTTCTTAAGGAATGGGCCCCCCAAAACCTAGCTCTGAAACCCTACAGGGCTTGTGCCCATGAGACCCACCAAACAAAGGAACAGTTCTTAACCAGCTATCAACCCCAGGCTCTACTATCAAAATTCTAATGGCATTTCTTGTGACATAGAAAAAACAACCCTTAAATTTGCACAAAACTATAAAAGACCCCAAATAACCAAAGCAATCTTGAAAAAGCAAAGCAAAGCTGGAAGCACCCCATGTATTGATTCAAACCATATCACAAAACTAAAATATGAAAACTTAATGGTACTGGCACAAAAGCAGACACATAGGTCAATGGAATAGAATTAAAAGCCAGAATAGACCCATGTACACATGGTCAATTAATTCACAACAGAGAAGCCAAAATATGTAACAGGAAAGGACAACCTCTTTAATAAATAGTGTTGGGAAAACTGGAGAGCCACATACAAAAGAATGAAACTTACCCCATACCCCAAATCAACTCAAAATGAATTAGAGACTTGAATGGATTATGACCTGAAACCATAAACCTTCCAGAAAAAAGCACAGAGGGTAAATTCCTTGACATTGGTTTTGGCATTTTTTTTTTTTTGGACTGCTTTTGAATTTGACACCTAAAGAAAGGCAACAAAAGCTAAATCAGAAAAGTGTGGTTTTATCAAACCAAAAAGCTTCTGCACAGCAAAGGAAACCATCATCAAAGTGAAAAGGCAAGCTATAAATGGGAGAGGTATTTTCAAATCATGTATCTTAAAAGGGGTTAATATCCAAAATATATAAAGAACTCATACAATTCAATAGCAAAAAAACACAAAAACCAAAACAAAAAACCCACCCACCAAACTGATTTAAAAATGGGCAAGAGGATCTGAATACATATTTTCCCAGAGAAGACATACAAATGGCCAACAGGTCCATGAAAAAACGCTCAACATCACTAATCATCAGGAAATGCAAATCAAAACCACAGTGAGCTATCACCTCACACCTGTTCGAATGATGTCATCCAAGAGACAAGACATAAGTGTTGGTGGGGCCGTGGAGAAAAGAGGACCCTCATGCACTGTTGCTGGGATTGCCAATTGCTGCAGCCTCTATGGAAAACAGTATGGAGGGTCCTCAAAACATTAAAAATACAACTACCATGTGAGCCAGCAATCCCAGTTCTGGATAGTTATCTGAAGGAAATGAAAACAGGATACCAAACAGATTTCTGTACTTTTCTGTTCACAGCAGTGTTATTCACAATAGCCAAGATATAAAAACAACCTAAGTGTTCATCAGATGACGAGTGGACAAAAATGTGACACACACACACACACATATATATATATATATATATATATATATATATATATATATATATATATATGAATATTATTCAGCCATGAGAAAGGACATTCTGTGATTTCAGACAACATGGATGGACTGTGAGGGCATTATGTCAAATGAGATAAATCAGACAGAGAAAGACAAATACTGCATGGTATCACTTATATGTAGAATCTTTTTAAAAAAAGAGTAAAACTCATAGAAGCATAATATAGAAAAGTAGTTAAAGTAGTTGCCAGGGGCTGGGGTGGGGGGTATTGTGGGGAAAATAGGGAGAATGTGGTAAAAGAGTACAAGCTGTCAGATATAAGGTCAACAAGTTCTGAGGATCTAAGGTAAAACATGGTGACTGTAGGTGATAACACTAATGTATCATTGAAATTTGCTAAGAGAGTAAAACCTAAATGTCCTCATGGGAAAAAAATAAGAGAGAGAGAGGTAAGTGTGTAAGGTGATGATGTTTTAATTAACTAGACAGGGAATCCTTTCACAATGCATTTGTATATTAAATCGCTACTTTATATGTCTTATAGTTTTGTGTTGTCAATTATACCTCACTAAAGCTGAAAAATAAAAAGCATATAGAAAATCATGATTCAGGGGATGCTGGGATGGCTTAGACTTGCAGGGGTGGCGAACCTTTTGGCGATTGAGTGCCAAAGTTTATGAAAGAAGAGTATACTTGCTCGACTCGCGTGCCAACCCATCGAGTGAGATAGAAGGTATCGATTATTTTTATGTCTATAAGAGTATAAACAATAATTTTTAAAATGGTATTCACAGCTCCGCGTGCCGAAATAATTGCTCCGCGTGCCACTTTGGGCACGCGTGCCGTAGGTTCGCCACCCCTGGCTTAGAGGATTGATCACTTGCCTTGTAGCCACGGGGTCTGAGGATCCAGTCTTTGCCCCTGGCCTGTGCGGACCCATGTGCTGAACTGGGGTGTGCTTCCCATGGGGGAGGTCCCTGGTTCGGTTCCTGCCTGGGTTCCTGCCCTGAGCAGCCCCACATCCACCTGTGGAATGAAACTGTGTCGAAACTAATGCTGTACAGCTGTGGAGACTGCTCTGGGCCCTCCTCCTTCTCTCTGTCTCTCTCGCTGTCAAACAATAAAATAAATCTTAAAAAAAAAAAAGAAAAGGAAAGAAAAAAAATTATGATTCAGAAGATTTGCAGCAACAGGATAGAAAAGGCAGGTGTTTCACCTACATAGAAAAAACAAAACAAAACAAAAAAACAAAAGAAAACATAAAAAAACAGGAAGACCTCAGGAAAGAAATGAGGCAAAGGAAATGAGCCGAGTTCACAAAGGTGATGTAAAGCCAGCTCACAAACAAATGAGGAAGAAATAAAGAGGGGGAGGAAAGAAGAAAAGGAAGGAAGAGAGGAAGGAGAGAAAAGGGACGGAAAGGAAGAAGGAGGGAAGGAGGGAGGGAGTGAAGAGAAAGCGGGGTAAGGAAAGAAAGAAAAGAAAGTAAAGAAAAGAAAAAGGAAAGGAAAGGAAAAGAAAAGAGAGAAAGAAAAGAAGGAAAGGAAAGAGAGAGATGCCTTTTTTCACAGAATGGCAGGAGGGTGGCCCCATCCCTGCCTGAGGCCACCCTCTTGATAAGGTGACCAGATTTTAACATTGGTAAAGCGGGACACCATTAACCAGGGGGGAGGGGGTTCTTGATTAAAAATTGGGTCTATCTCCCGTCGTTTCCTAGCTTGTCGTGCATTCTTTCCAAAAATCGGGACTTTTTTAAAATGCCGTGGGACACGGGACAAATTGTTAAAAATCAGGACTGTCCCGCCAAAAGTGGGACGTCTGGTCACCTTACTCTTGCAGCCCTTCTCACTTTCTTCTGGGAAATCTCCAGGCACCATCAGCCCCCACCCCCACAGCCCAGCGGGCTTCCTACATCCAGGGCCGAAGCCCCTCAGGCGTCCTGCCTGCGTCCTCCCTGGCCCGGTCCACAAGCATTATTGAGCAACGACGGTACAGACAGGTCGAGCACCAGGTGCTGGAATGGAAATGAACATTTCTTACAAACACCAAAAAGCATGATTCATAAAAGACAAAAATTGATTAGTTGGACTTCCTCAAACTTTCAAATTTCTGCTCTTTGAAAGATATTTGGAAAAGAATAAAAAGATAAACGATAGCCTGGGAGAAACTGTGCAAGGTACATGTCTGATAAAGAACTTATGTCTAGACTATGTACAAAACCCTCAAATGTAATAATTAGAAAACAAACAACCAATGGTGGGGGGGGGGGAAGAGCCAAAAGATTTGACTGACCATCTTACCAAAGAAGATCTACAGAAGGCCAATCATTGCAGCAAAGATGCTCAGCCTCATGAGTCAGGAGGGAAATGCGACTGAAAACCACTGCGAGGGACGCCTACACCTCTGCTGGAATGTCTGAATCAGCAGGACTGACCATACCCAGTGCTGCTGAGGACCAGGGGCACGTGGAACTCTCAGACACTGGTGGTGGGAATGGAAACTGGTACAACTTACGAGAACAATTGGATGGTTTCTTAATAAGTTAAACAGATATTTACCACATGACCCAGCCTTTCCACTCCTAAGCATTTACCAAAGGGAAGCAAAATGGAGAAAGCTGGGATGGCTCAGCGGGTTGATCACTCGCCTTGCAGCCCCGGGGCCCGAGGATCAAATCCTGGCCCTGGCCTGTGAGGACCCATATGCTGAACTGGGGTGAGCGTCCCATGGGGAAGGCCCCTGGCCAGTTCCTGCCCAGCATGGGCCCCTGCCCACCTGTGTGGAATGAAAACATGTTGAAAACTGATGACATACAACTATGGAGACTGCTCTGGGCCCTCCCCCTTCTCTTTGTCTCTGTCAAAAACAATAAAATGATTTCTTTTTTTTTTTTTAAAGAGAAGCAAAATGCATGTCCACACAAACATATGTACACAAGGGCTCACAGCAGCTTTATTTGTACCAAATGTACCAATGTGGTATAGCGATGTAATGGAATACCACTGAGTAACGAAGAGGATTCGATTATCGATACACGCCACCACAGGAATGAATCTCAAGATACCATATTTTTCGGTGTCTAAAATTGTTAGACCAAGAATTGGGGGTCATCTTATACATGGGAGTAACACGTGTCTTGACTTCTTAATGTTGGGTTAGAAAAGTAGGGGTGTCTTATACATGGGGGTGTCTTATACATGGAAAAATATGGTAATTGCTGAGTGAAAGAAGCCAGACCAAAACAACTGTATGGACAGAAAAATCAGTTGCCTAGAAAGAGGGGAGCGGTGACAGGAGAGATGGGGAGAGAACATGAGGAAACTGTAGAGCAGGTGTGTCTAATCTTGTGGCTTCCCCGGGCCACATTGGAAGAAGGAGAATTGTCTTGGGCCACACATGAAATATACTAACACTAATGAGAGCTGATGAACTAAAAAAAAAAAATGTTCAAAAAAATCTTAGTGTTTTAAGGAAGTTTACAAATTTGTGTTGGGCCGCATTCAAAGCCGTCCTGAGCTGCCTGTGGCCCATGGGCCACCGGTTGGACCAGCTTGTAGGCGGTCATGGGTCTGTTCACTCTGTTGTTAGTGGTGCTGGTCTCATGCGTGTTTACATACATCAAAGTTTACCACATTGCACTTCAAAGATTTATTTTTATTATTTTTTGACAGAGAGAGAGACAGAGAGAAGGGGGAGGGTACAGAGCAGTCTCCATAGTTGACATTAGTTTTCCATATACTTTCACTCCACAGGTGGACACAGGGCTGCGCAGGGCAGGACCTGGGCCGGGAGCCTCCTGCATAGGCCCCGGCATGAACTGAACTGGGAGCACACCCCAGCTCAGCATGTGGGTCTGCATGGGCTGGAGCTGGGATTCGATCCTGGGGCTCCAGGGCTGCAAAGAGAGCGCTTAACCCGCTGAGCCATCCCAGCTTCCTCCACATTGCATTTCAGACACAATGAAAGGTGTGAAAGAGAAGCACAAGATGACAATGACTATGACACAGGCTCCCTGAGGGGAGTTTGTGGTTTGGGGAGAAGGCACAACCAGGGGTCACCCCAGAGTGTGGCGAGCTCAGGATGGAGCCCTGAATTGGGCTGCAAAGCCCTGGTGCTCAGGGTGTTGGGGGGCTGCCCACAGATATGCAGACTCCAGCTGGCTCCTGCACATTCAGGCCTGACATGTGTGTCCCCTGGGGCAGGACACTGAGGAGCCCCCAGGCCCTTCCTGCCCTCTCGGAGCTCATGTGTGTCTGTGCGGGGACGGTGAGGGGCGGGTAGGGAAGGTCGGTCTCCTGGGAGCTGATGTCTCAGCAGAGGCCCAAGGAGGAATGGGGGTGTGTGGGGAAGGGCAAGCAGGGGAAGGCACACGTCCACCAAGGAGATAGAGGCCGGAGCTGAACCAGGAGCAACCCAACCTGAATGTCCTGAGGGGCAGCCACCTCTACTAAGGTGACCAGATGTCCCGCTTTTGGCGGGACAGTCCCGATTTTTAACTATTTGTCCCGCGTCCCACAGTGTTTTAAAAAAGTCCCAATTTTTGGAAAGAATGCACGACAAGCTAGGGAACGGGGGGGGGGGGGGGAA